>RJWJ010016301.1:0-34690 GCA_004363605.1 Indri indri
GTGTCACTCTGTTGCCCTGGCTAGAGTGCCATGGCGTCAGCTCACAGCAACCTCAAACTCCTGGGCACAAGTGATCATACTGCCTCAGCCTCCCAAGTAGCTGGGACTACAGGCATGTGCCACCAGGCCCGGCTAATTTTTCTATGTATATTTTTAGTTGTGCAGCTAATTTCTTTCTATTTTTTTAGTAGAGAAGGGGTCTCACTCTTGCTCAGGCTGGTCTCGAACTCCTGAGCTCAAACGATCCGCCCGTCTTGGCCTCCCAGAGTGCTAGGATTACAGGCGTGAGCCACCGCGCCAGGCCTAAAATCCCTTTTTTAACCATTAAGTTTTTCTGATTCTGTGCTGAAGGTCTCAGAATATATTATTCAGTGTTCTCCAGAGAAACAGCACCAATAGGCCAATAGGATATGAGAGAAAGAGAGAAACACATTTATTTATACCAGTCCCTCTCTCTTTTATTTATAGGAATTGGCTCATGCAATTATGGGAGCTGGCAAGTCCAAAGTATGTAGAGTAGGCCAGCAGGCTGGAGAACCAGGGAATGGTTGATGAGTCTGAAACCTATAGGCTGGAAACTCAGACAGGGTTTCTATGTTGCAGTCTTGAGGCAGAATTACTTCTGGAAATCCAAGTTTTTGTTCTTAAGGCCGTCAAATGATTTGATGAGGCCTACCCACAATATGGAGGGTAACCTGGATTATCAAAGCCTACTGATTTAAATACTAATCACATCTGAAAAATTCTTCCATAGCAACATCTAGACTGGCATTTGACTAAACAGCTGGGTACCATAGCCTAGCCAAGCTGACTCATAAAGTTAACTATCCACATAGGAGTTAGAGATTGAGCCCCAAACCTTCCAGCTTCTTGACCAGTATTCCTCTGTACCACTATGTCTCTTTCTTTTCTCTCTCTCTCTCTCTCTCTCTTCTCTCTCTCTCTCTCTCTTTCTTTCTCTCTCACTCTCACTCTTTCTTTCCTACCTGTATAGTTGTGCTGCCTCTTTGTTCTTGTGTATGAAATGCCAGATAATAATATAATTTTTCTACATCCCTTTCGATGTTCATTCTTAGATTCGTTTGCAGACAGTTTTGAATTTTCTCTGGAGCTCCTTACACTGAATTCACTAAATATATTTAGTATTTTGTTCAGCATATAAACCCTTTAACTAGCCAGCTTCTTTTATGCAACTTTTAAAACATTTTAAAATATATTTGATGTTTGTTCTTCCTTTAAAGTCATTTTTACCTAATGGTATAAGTAAGAACCTTAAAATATATCATTCAAAAAGAACAGGCATTAAAGAGAAATGTCTGAATTCATTTACCCTCTTTAGGATATTCTCCTAATTTCTTCAGTTCTTCCCTAATTTGCTTTCTCTCCTTTCAGGAGTGCAGAGTCTACGATAGTGGAAAGGGAGGCCTAAAAAACTGGTTTTTATCATATATTTCTATATTAATTCAATTTAAAAAGTTAATTAAAATTTGAAATAGTAACAATTATTCAGATAGTTTCCTCCCATCATCAAATCTTATTTTAAATTAGTATAAAACAAGTTGTTTTTTTTTTACTTCAGGCTGTTTAAGTTTTGGGAGATAAACAATGCTCTTTTAAAAATTAGTTTATTCATTTTTTTAAATTGACAAATAGGCATTATACATATTTATCGTGTACTTGATGTTTTAAGATACATATACACTGTGGAATGGCTAATTAACATATGCATTACCTCACATACTTATCATTTTTTGTGATGAGAAAACTTAAAATCTCTTAGTGATTTTCAATAATACAATAACCCATTTAAAAATATTAACCATTAAACTAACAATTGTAAACATTTACAAATAACTGATATACTATAGCTACTAATGGACCAAGAGCTTAGAGGCCTGAATTCTAATCTTGCTTCTGCAATTTATTAGTATAACTCTTATTTTCAGATCTGCGAACTAAGAGGCTGGAATAGAGGGTGATGTCTATGATTGTGACTCCATGAGGGAACTGGATGGAGAGAATTAATAAGGGAGTATTTCTGACAGTAGATGCCAATAACCCGATGGCTGTGGATAGATGCAAGAAGAAGGAATTTTAGGGATAGAAAGTGTGAACAAAAGATGTTTTGGGCTTATATTCTAGTTTAGGTTATTTTATGTTCACTGTAGGCTTTTGTACATAGTTAATTCTCTTGTGTGAAATAGGCAAGACTGCTGTTATTATTATTATTCCCACTTTGTAAGCAAGGGTTCTGAGGTCTGATGAGGTCATTCTATTTCCACATGTGGTATAGACTAAAACCCATAAAATTATGGGATATTAGATTTTGAAACTCATTTTGGCCAACCACCATCTTTCTTCTTGTTTTGTAGTCTTTCAACTACATCACCTTCTGTTTTTTGAACATTTTGCATAGTTGGAGAAGCATCAAGTAATTAGTTGACAATTTGCTTTTTCATCACTCCTTAGTTTAAGTAAGTTTATGAGATTAGAAATATAGATTAATAGCATAATTCAGATTCTATTTAATATGACTTTTTAAAACTACAAATAATAGCATATTTAGATTAACTACTGGAGAAAGTTTTTTGTGTTTTAATAAGCATGTTTTAATCGATTGCATTTTTAAAATGTAGAGAACCTCATATTAATACAGAAATTTAAAAATCTATTATTTCCATCAGGAAATATATGTCAGAAGGTATACATCTGCCTCAGAGTAAAACCTGTCAAATTTAAGTGCCTGTCCTCAAAATTAACATTGGTAAATGGAGCTTAAGGGAAAGAGATTTTCACCTCTCTATATCTGATCTTTTAAAATTTTAGTTACATATTTTGTAAAGAATTTCTCAAAATAAAAATTTCCTTCAAAATAAACAGAAATTATTCTTTCTATCTGTGAACTCTAACATCTTACTGTTCACTTTTACATGATTGGTTGCAGGGTAGGGGTAGTGAGCAGCTTCCCACCCCTCAAGACACAAGGTATATGTTTGAGGTTTCCTACCCTGCAGTAGAGAAGTCTGTAGGATAAGGGATTGCAGCTTTGAAAGCAGGCCAGTGTTCTGGGTCCATAGGGCCCTGCAGGAAAAGAAAAATGGATACATTTGGATTTTTGGTAAATAGGTACTATTGTCAGACAGACCTGGATTTGAATCCTAGATCTTCTACCACTGACTAAATTACTTAATCTCTCTAACCATTTGTAAAATGGGGCTAATAATGCCCACCTTATAGACGTTCGTTTGGGGAGAAGAGGAATGAAGGGTAGAAATACTGTCTGTAGCACACTACTTGACACAAACTATATACTTAATAAATTACAATAATAGCAACAGTAGCTGTTATTTTATAATTCTACTTCTTATATCTTCCTATGTCTTGTTTCGCTACTAAAATGTACATTTATTGAGAACATGAACTTTGAAATTAAAGCATTTAATAAATATTTGGTCATTGATGAATAGTCTCTTGCTTTAGCAGCTCTTCTGCATATCTGTTTTTTTTTATTTTTAAATAGTACCTCAGAGATGTACTCATCTGGCTGCTTGTGTACATTTAAAAAAGTGATTCTGTGCAGTATAGATGCTATATCTGAAGAATAATAGTATGCATTTATTTCAGATTACTCTTGTGATCTAGCTTCTAAGTTATAATTTATGGGACAAAAAATTAACTAGTTTAGTTGTATGTGAATCATGATGAGGATTTAGAGCTTGAAGTTTGTAATCAATAGATGTATTTTTAATGGTGTATCACTTTTTGAAAAAAAGGTGTTTCTAAAATAGTATTTTTCAATCAATGGAAGAGTAGGATGATTCTTTATAAAGGTTTAGTTCCCCATTTTTCAGGAACACATATTTTACTAACCACATTATATCAGTACTAGATTTTCTGTAAATTTGTTAATTTGTCCTTTTGGAAGACTTTATTTCCCCACTCATGGTCACATTGTACATTCCTTTCCAGAGCATGAAGGGAAAAAGCAAAAGTAGTCATGACTTGCTTAAGGATGATCCACATCTCAGTTCTGTTCCAGCTGTTGAAAGGTTAGTCTGGTATTAGTGTGATCCTAAGTTCTTATTTGCTGGCTCAGATAATTTTCTTGCTTCCTTTGTGAGTAAACAGTCAGTACTCATAAGTCAAAAAAGTTAAACCCAGATAAAAAAATGAAGCATTTTGATAATGGAAGTAGAGAACTTCTAGTATGACAGAAACATTCTTATCACTGTCACTCTTCTTGCTATCTACCTACCAATTAATTAAATTTAAAATTAATTGTTAAACTTTTACCTCTTAGGATAGTTTGAATACTAGAAACTGTTTGCTTTAACAGTTTAATGTTTAACTAAAAAATGCCTTGCTAACTTCTTTCTTGAAGGATTTTTGTCTCAGTTGGTATGGGTGAACAAATTGTTGAAGGTTTTTGTGAAGAAGTCACCACTTTTTGGGCCAGTTCACTGACTGTAAATTCTCATCTACTTTGAGGGGTTAACACAAAGTTGTCTTACTATCTTTGTTGCTTCTCTTTGAGAAGGGATGATGTCTTTAGTGTTAAATATAATTACATGTGATGTACTGGGCCAATGTCTCAAAGGGGACTAAAATACTGTTGTACTGAGTTTAGCTCATTTTTAAAAATCCTGTTTCAAAACAGTCTTTTCTCAATATCCTTTTATTTGAAAGATTTGGTTTTATTAGGCAGAATACTTCAAGCCAACAGAAGGAATTGTTTTTTGCAGACCTCTGTTCATAAAAATAGCACTGTTGGTTGTCATTTGCTTTTTTTCTTTTAAATTCTAGTGGACTTATGTATCTTCTAATGGAGCATACCTTTTATTTTATTTATAAAAAATGACTCCCTTGTAGAATGTTTCCATGTGCTCTGCAATGGCATTCTGCAATTCCTATGTTGAATCAAATTTTTGGAATGTTAATCCCAGCAAACTGTTCTAAATTTTTGAATTATTAAATAATTTCATTTTGAAGCTAAAATTTGTTTTACTTTTTTTTGTAGTGAAAAAGGTGATGCAGCAGATTTAGATGATGTGAGTATTAATTTTATTATAAATACAGTTTAAACAATGTATAGAAAGTTCAAAATCTTTACAAAATTAAATTATTTTTTCTTAAAGTAATGTTTATTACTTTTATAAATGTCAAATTCTGAAAAAATTTGAAAATTAAATATCATTTATTTTGGCATTGGAACATTTCCTTCCAAGTGTGTATTTCACTACAAAATTGGAATTTTATATATGAATTTCTAGCCTACCTTTTCTCTCCCATAACATTACATAAATACTCAAAATTCAGATGTTATAATTTTATTATGTTAAGAGTTTAAATGTTGATGGGTGAACATCCTACATGATATATGGGGAATGTTTGGATCAGTCATTTATGGTACTGTTCCTTTTTTATACATACATTTCAGAAGATTCTCATTCAAGACTATTTGATCTTTATAAGTTGTACTGGCTAATAAAGCTAGTAGAAGGAAAATTTTCTTTTAATATGTAAGAAATCAAGTTTTTCAAATTATATATATGACACTTTATGTAAAAACCCATTGATCTGTGCATTTTATAATTCAGTAGGAAGTATATAACTTTCCATGCATGAATACAGATTTATCTATTACCACAGTCAAAAGAGAGGGTTCTCTCTATGTATAAGTAGAGAGAAGATGAATATCTGACCTTGTTAAGAAAACCTTCCTCTAAGAGATGATGCTGTATTACATCTTATAGGAGAATTAGGAGTTAACTAGGTCAAAAATAAAGTGGTGAAGGGTGGAGTTCCTCTAGCTCAGAGAACAGCATATGCTAAAGCAGGGAACTAAGGAGAGATTATACCTTATTTTGGAAATACAAGCTAAGATTTAAAGTTTGCAGGAGGCTGTCTTGTGAAGAGCAGGGAGGGAGAGTGTTGAAGGTAAAGGAAACTACATGTGCAAAAGACTCTGGAGCAGGAGAGAGTTTGGAGTGTTCCGGGAGCTGATAGACAGCAGGCCAGTGTGAACAGAGTGCAATGACGGGGGGCAGAGTGGAATGAGGTTGGAGAGTTTGGGTGGGGAGCGGTAAATTCTACAGGGTTTCATAGGCCTTGTGAGGAGTTTGAGTTTCATCCTAAAAGGAATATGGAACAGTTGAAGGGTATTTGTTAAAAAGAAGGTTGCTGTGGTCAACTTTGCATTTTAGGAAGATTACTGTTGACAGTGTTATAGAGCAGCGGTCCCCAACCTTTTTGGCACCAAGGACTGTTTTCATGGGAGACACAGACTGGGGATGGGGAGGATTAGGAAGGGATAGATTTGGGATGATTCAAGCACATTACATTTATTGTGCACTTTATTTGTATTATTATTACATTGTAATATATAATGAAATAATTATACAACTCACCATAATGCAGAGTCAGTGGGAACCCTGAGCTTGTTTTCCTGCAACTAGACGGTCCCAGGAGACAGTGACACCTGAAGTGTATTGGTTATGTCCAGTCTACTCCCTAATCTGGTTTTGGTTGCTGTCACTGCAGAAAATCCTGCTTCACAAAGATAGGATGTTGGAAATGGAAGCAGGCTTTTCAGTGCCTTTGTGGCAATCTCATGATATTCCGCCTTTGCTTTAATCCAGACATGTCTCAAACATACTTTTAAGGCCGCCGTCATTTGTGATCTCAAGCACTTAATCCTCTTCTAGCACAAAGTCGATTCACATGGCTTAGTTACAAATGGGTCATGGATCCATTCCTTCCCAGTTCAGGCGTCTTTGTGGTTGGGAAGTAATGCTCAGACTCTTTTGAAAGCTGAGATAGGTGATCATGCACCAGCTGGGAGAAAGAAGGCCCTGGCTCAGTCTCTTTCAAAATCTCTGATAATGTTTGAAACATGTCAAAAATCCCAATGTTCACTTGTCGCCCCCATAATTCCAGTGTGGCTTCAAATGCAGCCACTCTATCTGCCGACTTGAACACGCTTGTCCTACCCTGAAGTGACAGATTGAGTTCTTTGAGCAGGTCGAATACGTCACACAAATAAGCAAATTTTGCAACCCACTCTGTGTCCCTGAAATGTGCTGCCAGTGGTAACTGTTTTTCTGAAAGAAATCTCTGGAGCGGCTCTCATAACTCAAAAACTCTGGCCAGTGATCTACTTTTAGAAAGCCATCTCACTTCTGTGTATAAGAGAAAACGTGTGTGCTCTGCGTCCATCTACTCGCAGAGCTGCGCAAACAGACAGATGTGCGTTAACGGCATGTGTAACATTTTAATGTGGTTGATAATTTTAATCACATGCTACAAAATATTGTTTAGTTCAGGTGACATTTTTCAGCTAGCCAGCATTTCTCTATGGATGACACACTGCGTAGACTCACGTTCAGAAGCGACCTCCTTGACCTGAGTGGAGAAACCGGAAAGCCGTCCAGTCATGGCAGGCGCTTTGTCCTTGTATATGCTGACATAAAATGACCAATTCAGTTTTCCTGATATGTAGTCATTCAAAGACCTGAATAGTTCTGCAGCTATGGTGTTGGTTGGCAACAAAAGTGCACATAATGTATCTTCGTGAAATCCTCCTGAAAAATATGTCGCACAAAACAAGCATTGTTGCCTTGTTGTCAACATTGGTAGACTCGTGAACCTGGATTATGTACCACAGTGACTCATTAATCCTCTCTAACAATTGTTACTCAATATCCGTTGCTACTTCATCAATTCTTCTAGTTATGGTGCTAGCCGAAAGAGGAACATGTGCCACCCTTTGAACTGCAGCCTCTCCTGAAAGTTCATGGCAAATTTCCTTGGCAGCATGCAGGATGAACTCTTCACCAATAACAGTAAAGGGCTTCTTGGCTTTAGCAATGCAGTTAGCCACTAAGAATGATGCTCTCAGTGCAGACACATTTGTTGAAGTGGTGGCCTTCAATAATTGCTTCTGTTTTTCGTGTTCACATTTCTTCTTTTGAAAAACTCCAAAGTCTGTGCTTGGTCTCCATGTGGTGAAGCAGTTTTGAAAGTTTCATGGCTTCACCGGATAGCCAGTTGCCACGTATTATACAAAGTGGGCTTAAAGAATGTGAATCACCTGTTGCAATGAATCCGTAATTTAAGTAGGACTCTTGGTATTTTCTTTTAAATGCAGCTTTCATTTTGTTGGCAGTCTTGGAGTCTTCTGCTGCTTTGTCATTAGGCCTTTCCCCCTTTTCAAAGAAGCTCTCCAGCGACATTTGTTTTTTACTCATTTTTGCTAGGATTGGCTTGTGGGCTTGCCAAAACTGTGACTGAGACAAGCGCGCAGTGCGGGAAAGAGGCACAGACAGAAGTGGTAACTAAAATAATGGCAGGCCATGCACAGACTAAAATAAGTGTCAGATTCTAACTTAAAGCCTGCCTCTAAATGCAGCTGTATAATTGAAGTACATCAACTCGCTTGCCACTATAAAACCTGCCTACAGATGTAGCTTGTCACTTGCCACTCACTGATAGGGTTTTGATATGAGTCCACGAGCAATTGATTTATTATGGTCTCTGTGCAGTCAAACCTCTCTGCTAATGATAATCTGTATTTGCAGCCACTTCCCAGTGCTAGCATCACCGCCTCAGCTCCACCTCAGATCATCAGGCTTTAGGTTCCCATAAGGAACACGCAACCTAGATCCCTCTCATGCACAGTTTACCATAGGGTTCGCGCTCCTGCGAGAATCTAATACCACTGCTGATCCGACAGGACGCGGAGCTCAGGCGGTGACGCAAGCAGAGGGGAGCAACTATAAATACAGATGAAGCTTCCCTCGCTCACCCGCTGCTCACCTCCTGCTGTGCAGCCCTGTTCATAACAGGCACCAGTACTAGTCCGCAGCCCAGGGGTTGGGGACCGCAGTTACAGAGGACGAACAAGAGGAAAAAAACGGGAGTCAAGGAGAGCTACTGGGAAGCTATTGCAGGAGGAGAGCTTGATGTAAGACCACAGCTGGGAGATGGGAAAGAGGTCAACTTGAAAGAGGTCTGGGAAGTGACTGATTCCGTACTGTGAAATGAAGGAGGAGGAGTCTAGGACACCACAAGGTTTCTGTTTGGGCAACTTGTTAGATGGGTACAAAAGAAAGTGTAGGCTTGAGGTAGGGAGAAAGATGAAAAATAGTGAGGTTAATTTTGCACATTTGGAGATTGAGATTACTTGGAGACATCTGTGTAACAATAACATGGGTCTAGAAAATAGAATCAAGGTATAGGCTAGAATGTAAGACTATACATTGCTCTTAATATCATGGGTAGGATGAGGTCATCTTAGGATAGTGTATGGTCTTTAACCTGTTCTGTGTCCCAGAGCCTTTGAAATGATTAAAACTGTGGATTCTTTCCCAGGAAAATGTACTATACACAACCAAAATTGTATGAATTTGCAGGGGATTTTTTTTTTTTTTTTTTTTTTAGATTTTCTGAGGCCCAAGCATGGAAGGCTAGGTCCGTGGTTATCAACTTCTAGTGCTTAAGAATTACTTAAACATCTTGCTAAAAACATTCACAATTCCTATCCTTAGAGATTTTGGTTCAATGAGTCTGCAATGAGGGCTAGATTTTACGTTTTTAACATTACAACCACATAATATAGTCTGAGGACCAGTCTTTGAGGACCGTTGCTGTAGGGGTCCACAAGCCTCAAGTTAAGAATCCTTCCTCACTCTGACTCCGCAGATTAAAGATTCACAAAAGAAAATTAATCCACTTGGGGTAATTTCTTTCTTCTTCCCTCCCTTCCTTTTACTCTCCTCCCTATTAATGCTGGGAGCTATTCTGGAAGTTGAAGGTACAGCAGTCAGCAAAACAGGCCAGAATTTTAGCCCTTATGGAGTGTTTGCTCTAGTTGGATGAGAGACAATAAACAAATGAATATTTAAAATATATAGTATATCAAATGGGTGATAAATGCTTTGTTAAACAGACCAGGGAAGGGAACTAGAGAGAACTAGAGACAGGTGGGTGGTTTTTGCCATTTTAATAGGGTGATCAAAAAGCATCACTGAGAGGGTGACATTTGAGCAAAGATTTGAAGGAGATGAAAGAGGAAGCAATGCAGATATCTGGAACAAGAGTGTTTCGGGCTAGAGAGAACAACAACTCCAAAGTTGGCTAGTGTTGTTGGGCTGGAGTTGTAGGAGATTATGTCAGGAAGGTATGATTGTACAGGGCCTTGAGTGAGATGGGGATCCACTGGAGGATTTTCAGAAGAGGAGTGATCGCTATGACTTAGATTATAGAAATAAATATCAGCTTCTCCACTATACCTCTTCTATTTGAATTAATCCCCGGTTGAGGTTAGTATGCTGGCCCACTGCCTCCAGAAGCCACATTTCCCGCTGGAATAATAATAGGAACATAGGTACATACAATATCTTGGGTGATTCAGGGGAGCAGTCTGTGCTGCACAGAGTTGCTGGGCACAAATTTAGCAAACAACCTTTCCTGGAATATCCCATACTTACAGTTTGCTTAGAGCAGGACCCAAGGCCATTCCCACCTGGAGCAGATTCTTCAAGCCCTTACTAATTCAGAACAAAAGAAAACAAAAAACAAAGCTGGTCTAGAATGCAATGAGGAGAGCCATTGGATGGAATGGGTCTCTAGAAGTGAAAGGGGAAATTGAATGCCTGGCAAATACTCAATTTCAGTTTCTATAGGATGGAGACGATGAAAGTGCAGAGCATGCTGAATGTATTGATGGTGATGAGAAGAACCTGATGAGAGAAAGAATTGCAAAAAAGTTAAAAAAAGACACAAGTGCAAATGTTAAATCAGCTGGAGAAGGAGAAGTGGAAAAGAAATCAGTCAGCCGCAGGTGAGTCAATTATTGTGCTTTTTATACTTTATTTTAATTAAGATTGAGTCCTCTATTCAACTAATTTGTGAACTACCATTTTCATAATGTTTGATAAATGTAATAGTTGTACAAATTGGCCCATTTGGGGGCCTAAAAGAAATAGAACAGGCTTAAAGTAAGTACAGCAATGGGCCTATGAATCAAATTCCACGGCATTTCTCTCTGATCCTGTTTCAGAAAGCCTCTATAAGTTGTTATATATAGGATGAGCAATATATTGGCTAAATGTGGAAGAATGTGTTTAATACCAATGAGAGAATAGCAGAGTAATTGTATAGAAAGAAAAGAGACATCCTCAGATAATTTAAGTAAAATTTGTCAGAACTGATGAAGAAAGTTCATGGGCCTGAAAACATTCTTAAATGTCTTTTCAAGTCTGACCTACCAAATACCATATACCCCTCCTAATCTCAGTGGTATCATAAAAGAAATTTCAGCAAATGATGAAAATTTCACAGTCTGCTGATAAAAGTTTGTTGGATTTTGTGACTCAGCATTTTATTCTCCTAAAATTCAATTTAAGTGAAAAACTCTTCTCTTTATTTTTTGTGATTCTATTATTATAACTTTATGGTATACATTATAAATAATGTTGCTTTAAAAAATAATATTTGTTTTTTGCAGATGGCCTACATTTGGGGATAAGATAGTTGTAACTACATATAAATAATATTCTTTGTCTCTATCATATTTCTCAACTTCATGTAGAAAAACTGAAAAATAAACAGGATTTCCATGCTGTCATTTCATAGCCCCCTCAATTTTTTCCTTTATGTAACCAGAAATAAAAGTGATTCCCAGAAATTTCCACCGAAGGTATAACTTTTTACTTTAGAAATGGTACATAGAAGTTATCTTAAATATATTTTTTTCAAGCAACATTCACCTGACACTCAAGTAGTCACTGTTGAATAATTTAATATAGTAGATTAAATTTGGGCCAATACTGACTAAAGATTTTAGCAATCATGTATTATACATGCTTCTACACACTCGGAATTGAAGAGCCTCTCATTAGCTCTGTAACTTTTAGTTAAATCATGAATATAATTATGGATACATAATATTTTTTTTCTGCCTCTCAAGGTATGTGTTTTCTGATTTTGAAAAATTATGAATTTTTTATGATTAGGTTATAGTGTGACAAAAATATATTTTGTTTTTTAAAAACCAAATATTTATTTATATTCGTGTTTCTTAAGCCCTCAACTGTGTCTCATTGGCTTTAATACAATTTCAAATACTTATATACCCTGTAATTAATATAAATTATAGTTTAGCAAAGGTAAACTTTCTATAAAAACTAACTAAACCTTGTTTTTAATATATGTTTCATAAGAATCTTTAAAAAATTGGTTACCTAACACAAAAAAAAAGTCAAACAGGTAGATTTTCCAAAAGTGTGTTCATCCTTACAACGAAGGGTTATTCTTTAAAGATTCCCTTGACTGTAGTATGGACCTGATGAGCAAACATGGCATTAATAGCTAGGTTTAGGAATAAGATCTTTATCATGAGAACAGGGGGAAACCGTTGTAAAGTTTTTACAGGTGAATGATACATTGAGATTGTATTTAGTGTGGAGAATGGATTGATAGAGCGCGTGTTTGGGGCTGCTATAACAAAATACCATAGACTGATGGCTTAAAAAAACAGACATTTATTTCTCACAGTTCTGTAGGCTGGGGAGTCCAGGATCAAAGTGCTAGCCAGTTTGGTTCCTGGCTAGGGCCCTCTTCCTTGTTTACAGGTAGCTGCCTTCTTGTGTTTTCTTGTGGTCGGGTGGGGAGGGGGAGGTTCCCAAAGGCCCCACCTGCATATAACATCACGCTGTGGGTTAGGGCTTCAATATGTGAATTTGGGGGTCACAAACCTTCAAGTCCATAATAAGGGGGAAGGCTGGAGGAGGCAAGTTAAGAGGCTTCTTTAGTAAATCCACATGAGAGATGATGGTGACCTGACCCAGGGTATTGGTTATTCTAAAGAATGTTTCACATGAATGTGATGTTTAAATTATGAGACATTCTTGATCTTATCACTTGAAGCTTAGTATTATGATAATTTCTTACATAGGAGCTTATATATCCACTCATGTTAGGAATTTTTCACTTTTTATAATCAAGTATAATTTGCAAAATTAAAATCACCTGACCTTAAATTTATGAGCGTTTTATATATTCACTGCAGAGGAAAAAGCTATATTCAAGTGCATTGCAAGTCTACTGAGAAAAATAAATAAGAACATTAAGTCTCCAAAAGTGGCTTAAATATTTTAGGTAAACATGAGTATTGTGGGCATTATTGGATTCCTTTAGATAAAATATTAATAATTGGCAAAGTGTGCTTTTATAAATAGTACAGACAGCTAACATTTGTTTATAACTGTTCCTCTGTTCCCCCAAATTTTCAGTATTTATGTCTTCTGCTCTCCCTTCTTCATCCTGTCTCTGCTACCTGTAAAGAAAAACGAAAGAAAAATAAGGAGGTCAAGACATACGAGAAAGAACAGAATTTTAAAGGGAAAATACAGTTTTTCTCTCTAGTCTAGAAATTTCCATGATGGTCTCATGACCACATATTTTTGAGTTCATAAAACTTCTAAAATCATTAGTACTTTAGGTCAGTTATACCAGCTTCACTATAGTTTAAGTTAGGGGTGGGGAACCTTTTCATGTTGGAAGGCCGCATTAATTTAGCTATAATCAAATAAGGCTGCATTCAAGAAACTTCAATTAGATACACTTAAAAATGTACATTATTTTCTAAAAATCTAACTATTATGTACTTAATAATTTCAAAAAATGAAACTATTTGTTAATTTTAAAGTTAACTAACCTTTTAATGACTTTGTTGTGTCTGCTTTTTGTTGGAAAGCATTTGAATATTTGGTTGCAGCAGGGAGGTTGATGCTCTAGATGGTTATCAGTCATTTGTGACCTTAAGGGCATCTTGATTTGGGTTAGATAGGAGAATGTGGATTCAAAGCAGTAAGTGGTTGAAAAGCAAGAAAGCATTTTTCGGACATGTTGCTGAAGACATGGGTATTCTGCATTTTTCCATATTTCAACTGGATCTTTCTTAGCCTCAAACAGTGACTTTAAAATGTCATCTACTGAGAGCTCAATCAATTCCATTTGTAGTTCTTTAGATACCTTGATGATATCAACCAGGTAAGGCTGAAATGCTAATTTGAGTGTGATGTCATGATTCTCAAAGTCAGTGAACCTTTCATTTGTATTCTCCAATTAATAAGTCTATTCTTCAAACGATTCCCATATGTCATCCTGCTCATCAATAACCCTTGCTAACTAGACAAAATGTTCATCTGAAATTTCCTTTTGAAGAAGAAATGTTTTGAGAAAAGACAGCTTTTTTTGAAATGCTTGGATTTTTTTTGCCATATATCATATATAGACTTAGTTTTACCTTGCAAAGAAATATTCAAGTTGTTTTGATTTGACATGATATCATATAGAAATGCTGCATTCCTATAGAAATCTTCTTTCAATAATTCACATTGCTGATTCTTTTCTTCATAATATTTAACTATCTGTTCTCACAGAGGTAAAATTTTGGCTAACACCTGTCCCTGAGATAGCCAACGAACTTTAGAATGATACTGCAAATCCACACTGAATACCTCATCTTCAACTTCAGCATGTTACGAAACTGGTGATGCCATGTTACATTTGCACAAATATAGTTAACAATACTTATAACTTATTGCAAAGTGTCACCTAAAATAGTACCTTTAGCACAGAGATTCTGCTGATGCAAGATACAATGAAAAGAAATGAGATCATCTGGATCTGTTAATACATTGTTTTATCTGTGCAGTAAACCCTTCCTGTCATGGAATATGCACCATCTGCCCATACACTCACTAAATTTGCCAAATTCATGACATTTATCTTGACAGTTGTTGAAGATATCTATTCCCAGGGCTCTGTTTGCAAGAGTGTCCAAAGCGAGTAACTCTTCTTAGCAAGGAAAATCTTCTATTATGACCCGAATGAAGTATAAAAACTGTGCTGAGTCAGCAGTATCAGTGGATGCATCCAAAGTAATTGAATGATATGTCCTTTTGAAGTATTGCATGAAGTTGTTCTATTAAGTCAAAGGCTAATTCCTGCTGCTGATCAGTTATGATTCTCCTTGAAAGAGGCAGTTGTTTGTACTTTGAAATGTTATCAGGGTCTAAGCATCCAACAACTTGGACAGCGCATTCTTTCACAATTTTTACATCAGTGAACAGCTTCCCTTTTTTCCCAAGTATGTAAGCTACTTTATAAGTTGCTTCAGTGGCATTATTTCCAGGTCTTATTGCTACTTGAAAGAATTGTGTTTGCTTTTGCTTCTTATCTTTTAATTTCTGTAATACAATCTTTCATGCCTCTCCTTCTAATTTAAAATTTTTGTGGTCCTTAGTGTTATAATGCTGACGAGCATTGAATTTCTTTAATGTTGATATTGCAGTATCACAAAGCAAGCAAATCATCTTATCTTTAGTAGAAACAAGAAAATATCGCAATTCCCAATCCTCATTTAAAAATCTGAGCTGGTCCGAAGGTAATGAGTTATCTCACTTGATTGTTCACAGTCAGTTACAGATTGAACTCCTTTTTCTACTACTTAACCCCCCTCCTCACTACTGCACTTGACTAGTCTTAAAAAAAAAAATCTGTTTACTTCCTTCAGCGTTCTCTTAGTCTTCTCTGACATGATGGGCTATTAAGCAGACAGAATTTAAGAAATACTATTGAGCTGTGCGATTATTCATAAATTCCACTTCAAACAGAAACACTATGCACCTTTCTCAAAAGCTGATAACAAACTGGTATAGGCAACCCCCATAAACTCTCACCAATTAGCTTCATGCAGTAGTGGTGCCAGTCAGGTGGGGGAAGTTAGAACTAAATCCTGAGCATGGCAGCCGTAAATTTAGCCCTATGGCTTACTAATATTCTAATTGTGCCAGTCAGTCTGGTAGGATTATTTTGTTGAAACTTATTTTATTCTTTGGTATTTTAAATACATTCATTTTAAAAATAAAGTAGAAATACAAAAGGTGAACAAAAATGTATTAATAAAAATAAAAGAATTTGTTCTGTAAAATTTGGATTCAGTCAAAAGGCCGCATTTAAGGACCTAGAAGGCCACATGTGGCCTTAAGTTCGCAGGTTCCTACCCCTGGTTTAAGTCTTTGGACTTAATTTTATGGTTAAAAAAAACAAAACACAAAATCCAGAAAACCTCTAAGAGCCTTAAAACATTGTAATGTGGTGAAAGGTAATTTTATTTAAAGGAAAGTAAGTCATCTCTCAGTTTGAGATAGGATGTCAGGTTGAAATCATTATTCAAAAATTGGTGCTCATGATATACACAAACTTTTCATCTGGATGTGCTTGAAGTAATCCGTTATCCTTTGGTCATTTTTTTATTTAAGCAGTAGGATCAGAGACTAGACTAGCCTACCAGCCCCTTAGGCAAGGAGCCAATCAAAGTATAATTTTACTGAAAATTTGTGGTATTGCTACTACTGGTAAGGAAACATCTGGAATCTCTGTTTATCACTTTGGATGTTAAACCTACAAGCAAGTTTATTGAGTACCTAATATTTAAGCTGGGAAAATGGTATCTAACAAGATATTTTTCAAAAAATTTACATGGAGTAGAATCTTCTACTAATAATTTATTGTTGACAATGTCTCTAGTTGTGCCTTTAAAAAGTACTTAAGGGTTCAGGGGCAAAAAATCCAAAACACTTCTTATCTTCCCGCATTATAGAATAGGTACTCTTATACCTATTCTGACGTCTTTAGCATTTCTAGTCCCTTGCCTCCTCCCTTCGTAAAATATATCAATCCCACTCTCTTTCTTCTCTATGCCTGTATCTTTACTATGGGATGCTGCTCAGCAGAACTGTGCAGCCATGTAAAAGTTGGTGTTACGGATTTCTAGTTTCCAGCCTCAGCTGTGCCTCCAGTGCTTCTCTGTTACTCATTCTCCACGACGTTGACTTCAAACTTCAAATTCCTTCTCAGCAGATCACCCGACTTCCTGTTTTATGAAATGAGAGTAAAACTTTTTCAACCTTCATTCCCTTCTCTTCCCCACCTTGCCCTTTCAGACCATTTCTAACCTCCTTCTCCTCTACTTTAGAGGGAGAGGAATCCCTCTACCTATTCATAGTGATTCTATCCTTTCTTTCCTTTCTCGTCAGTTTTCTCTCTCCACCAGATCTTTCCCTCAGCTTGTGAATAGGCTTAAGCCTCTCCCAGCATTCAGTAGTAAAAACAAACAAACCCGCTCCGTTTTATTTCCTGTCCCCATCTCCTTACTTCCTATGTAGTTTTAAATGTACGTCACCCGGCTTTCCCTCCACCACTCCACTGAAACTACTCTCACTAAGGCCATCTAATGGACAAATCTAATAGCTACTTTCCAGTTTTTGTTTTTCTTGTTCTCTCTACTGTGGCTATTTTATCTCTTTCCTCTTAAAACTAATCTCCCTCAAGAGCCTTGCTACTTAAATTGTGATCTGTGGACCAGAAGCATTAATATTGCTTGGGAACTGGTTAGAAATGCTGAGTCTCAGGCTCCACACCACACCTTTTGTATCAGAATCTGCATTTTAACAAGATCTCCACATGATTTGTATCTGCTTTAAAGTTTGAGAAATGGTCCCCTGGACTACTAATTTTTATCCCCACTGCTACTAGATTAGTTCAAGTTTATATCATCTTAGCTTCAAGGTCAGCAACTTGGTACTATATTCTCCCTGGTGCATACCTATTGTACCTTGTTCACATTTCTATGATAGTATGGTATTAGGTCATACACTTTTTTCTTCTTTGTGTACCCTTATATTGTAACTTTCTTGAAGGTAGTGATTGTATCTGTTTACGTTTGTATCACCTTGTGCAAATATTATAGGTACCCAAATATTATATAAATAAATGAACGAAAATGAATAAATCCTTCTTTGACAAATCACTTTCTCCTTTAGATCTTGTAGGTAACTTGCTTGGCTTTTCACATGGAATTTATTGATTTACCTCTCCCTTGCCTAAACTAAGCTCCTTTGGAGACTGTGTCTTATTTATAATATCTTTATATCCTCAGAGACTAGTATAATGAGCATAGAGTAATTGGTCACTAAAATTTGTGGACTGGTTGGATGAATAAAAAAGGAATACATTTGTGTTTCATTATAGGAGTGTTTTTCAATCCCAGGTACACATTAGATTCAGAAGGAGCTTTAAAAAAAAATACTGATGCCAGGCCCCACACCACCAGATTCTGAATCATTTGGTCTGAGGTAAAGCCTGGGTACATGCTTCTTTTACTTTTTAACTTTTAATATAAGTATAATATAAATACAGAACAAATCTGTAGAAACTGTATTTCATTGTGCACATATCACAGGTATACAGCTAGCTGAATTTTACAAGCTATATATCCATATGCCCATCACCCAGATCAAGAAACAAAATTGCCATTACCAGAAGTCCCCTTCTTACCCCATTCTGGTTACTCCCCCCATCCCCTAATAGTAACCACTTTTCTAACTTTTTTTTAAATTTATTTTTCATTGACAAATAATAATTGTGTATATTTATAGGTTATTATGTGGTATTTTGGTCTATGTACACATTGTTGAAAGATTCAGTCAAGCCAATTAACATTTATCACCTCATCAACTTATTTTTTTGTAGTGTAAACATGAAAGATCTATTCTTTTAGTAATTTTGAAATATACAATACATTATTAACTGTGGTCACCATACTCTACAATGGATCATTAAAACTTACTCTCTCAGTCTAACTGAAACTTCGTACCCTTGATCACCACCTTCCTTTTGCCTATCCTTCTCCCTCCCTACCCACCTCTGGTAACGACCTTTCTGCTCTGTTTCTGTGAGATCAACTTTTTTGGATTCCATATATAAGTGAGATCATTCAATATTTGTCTTTTAGTGTCTACTCTTTTTCACTTAGCATAATGTCCTTCAGTTCCATTCATGTTGTCAAGAATGACAGAATTTCCTTCTTTTTTTAAAGCTGTGTACTACTCCATTGTGTATGTATGTCACATTTCCTTTATCCATTCATCCATTGATGGACACTTAGGTTACTTCTGTATCTTGGCTATTGTGAATAATGCTGAAAACAAATGTGGGATTGCAGATATTTCTTCGACATACTTATTTAAATCCCTTTGGATATACTTGTGGGATTGCCAGATCATATGGTAATTCTATTTTTAGTTTTTTGAGGAACTTCCAGACTATTCCAAAATGGTTATACTCCTTTTCACTCCCACCAATAGTGTACAAGTGTTCTTTTTCTACATCCTCAGCAACACTTGTTATCATTTGCCATTTCGATAATACCCATTAGGTATGAGATGATATCTCGCTGTGGTTTTAATTGGCATTTCTCTGATGATTAGAGATATTAAGCATTTTTTCATATATCTGTTGGCTATTCATATCTCTTCTTTTGAGAAATGTCTGTTTAGATTCCTTTCCCCATTTTTTAATCAGGTTATTTGTTTTATTGCTATTGAATTGAGTTCCCTTTATATTTTGGATATTAGCCCCTTATCAGATGTATGGTTTGCAAAATATTTTCTTCCAGTCTGTGGGTTGGCTTTTCACTCTGTGAATTGTTGCCTTTGCTTTGCAGAAGCTTTTCAGTTTGACACAATCCTGTTTGTCTATTTTTGCCTTTGTTGCCTGTAATTTTGGAGTCCTATCCAAGAAATCATTGCCCATAACAATGTCGCGGATCTTTTTCCTCATTTTGTTTTTCTAGTACCTTTACAGTTTCAGGTCTTATGTTTAAGTCTTTTATCCATTTTGAGTTGATTTTTGTATATAGTGTGAGATAAGGGTCCAATTTAATTATTCTGCATGTGGATATCCAGTTTTCCCAGGACCGTTTATTGAAGAGACTGTCCTTTACCCGTCATGTGTTCTTGACACCTTTGTTGAAAACCAATTGATCGTAAATACTTGGGTTTATTTCTGGGCTTTCTATCCTGTTCCATCGGTCAATGTGTCTGTTTTTATGCCAGTACTGTGCCGTTTGGGTTAAAATAGTTTTGGAAGATATTTTCAAATCTGGGCATGTGATACCTCCCACTCTCTTCCTTTTGGTCAAGATTGCTTTGGCTGTTTGAGGTCTTTTCTTGTTCCATACTAATTTTAGGGTTATTTTTCCTATTTCTATGAAAAGACGTTGAAATTTTGATAGGAATTGCATTGAATCTGTAGGTGCTTCAGGGAATATGGACATTTTGACAATATTAATGCTTCCAATCCATGACTATGGGATATCTTTCCATTTATTTGTGCCTTCTTCAATTCCTTTCAGTGTTTCATAGTTTTCAGTATATACACAAATCTTTCACCTTCTTGGTTAAATTTGCTCTTAAGTATTTTTTTTAATGCTATTTACTTTTCTAACTTCTAAGAGCATGCGTTAATTTAGGGCAGTAGTACTTTATGGCAGTTCTCTAGATATTCTAATGTGTATCCAGGGTAAAGGATCCTACTTCCCAACAAACACATATTCTCTTGATTGTCTCTGAGGTATAGAATGATGTAAAAGTGGAAGATATTTCATGTGGTCATCTCAGATCCTTTTGCGGTCTAACAGGGATAAGGCATTTATCTCAACTGCACTTTGTTTTAATCTGGAAAAATATAAGAAGGTCTCTGTAGCAAAAATCAAGTAATTCTAGAAGGAAGAAAATATGATATTTGAGTACTCCTGATGTTTTTTAAAGATGTGTGCTGGTAAAGAATTAAATCAGTGTCTCTCAGACTTGTCTGTACATTTGAATAACCTGAGAACAGGCCCCGTCCATGATCAACTTAATCATAATTTTTGGTATAGAGCCATAAAAATATTTTAAAAGACCCTAGATTATTCTAATGTGCACCCAAGGTTGATTAAAATCTTTGGGTAGTTGCAGCTTGTGTTTTGGGAAGTCCTAATTTAAAGCTTATTGTAAAGACTCCTTTTTTTGCCTGTAGGTGGAGCTCAGTTACTGCAAGTTAATCATGTAAACCAAATTGTGTTGTCTTCCTTGCTTGTGTTGATTTGTAATGAATGACTAAATAATAAAATGTAACAAGTAGAGTGGATAGTCAAAAATCAATGGTTTATTGTGATGATTACAATTATTATGGAAATTCTGCCTTTTATTGTATAATTTGTATCATCTGTAATTTTATCATGATTATTTTTCTAAATTAATTTTATCAAATTGAAACATAAATCAAAGAAATCTTGACACATACCCTCAAATCACAATCATTAAAGATTTGACAGTAATCTTTCAAAGTTAACTAGAATGGTATCAGACTTGGTGTTTGAACAGGTTCTAGTTATATCAGCCATGTTCTGTTTATCTGTCATAGTAGTTGACTGTGGCACTATTTCTTTTTTATGAAACAACTCTCTTACTTGATAAAGTTAAGTAGAATTCATGTTTCACTCATTAGCTATGTTAGGTTGATCAAATATGAGATATCTTACTATAATGATAGCACCAGGAATTTAGATATGAATATTGAAGGTTAAATTAAAGATCTTATGGATTGATTAAACTTTTAAGTATGGAGCATGGGATGATACAGAGTCATAAATAATGTTTTCATACGACTTGAGGCCTGGATGAGAACGTAAATGAGCTGTTGCTAATTTTAGTCTCTCAAGTCTTCCTTTTTGGAGTTTGAAATACATGACTAGGATTTTGTATAGAACTTTGAATAGTTTTTATCCCCAGGATTTCTAGATTTCTCTGAAACCTTAATAAACTTTCTCTCAGAGAATTTTTGAGTCTTATTATCATTGTGATTTGGGTTCCCTTACTTTATGACCAGACTTAAGAAGTAGAGAGTGGTCCTTAGTAAATAAACTTGATTTGCTTTAGCAAATTTGAAAAGAGAATTCAATATTTAAATTTCAAAAATTTAAAAGATAGGTGGGCGCTCTTTTCGGCCTCCACCCATCTGTACCCAGATGCTCAAATAAACATCATTTTGCTATTAAAAAAAAAATTTAAAAGATAGTACACATTTTAAAATGATAGTACAAATTTAAAAAGACAGGTCAGTAACAAAGATTAAAACCCACAGACATTTGAACAACCCAATTTAAACCATTAGAATTATTATCTCTAGGATGTTCCCCTCTTCATACCGTCAGAACATTTACAAGCGAGGAATGAAATTAACCAGATAGAGCATTTCTGCTTTCTTTCACCCTGTTTTGCCACAAAGTTTTATACTGAAGCAGACAGTAAAAGAGAGGAAGAGAAATATAAATCTAAGATCTTTACACTGGGTAATTGATCTCTGAGTAAAGAAAATTTGCAATTATTATTTCTTTGGTATGAAGTAGTAGTGGTCCAATGTATTTTCAGGAAGTGTTTGTTTTTAACAGCAAATAATAAGCTTTGGACCAGTCTTGGTTATAATGAAGTTTATATACTTCACTAGAACTTGATTTTTATTTTTTATATGTTTTTTCCTAACCAATCATTCTATTCTCAAATTTAAGTTACTCTTGTTGCCAGACACTGTGTAAGAAATGCTATGTTTCAGACAGTGCTAGGCTCCAGGAACATGAAAATAAAGGAGAAATGGTTTCTGTCTGAAAATGTTTACAGTATAGTATAGGAGTAAGAATTATAAATAATTAATTGCAATTCAATATGACAAATACTCTACTAGACGTGCATGCAAGGTATTGTGAATGTTAAGTAGGCAATATATATTTCAGGAAAAGATCAGAATACCAGGTTAAAAAAGAGCTGAACATAAACTTGCCATTTTTGCAAGTTAAGAACAGTCAAAAGATATCAGCAATTTCATATGTATCACCCTGATGTAATGAGATAAGTCATTTTTGGAGCCACTATTTAAAAGGGATAACACTACCATAAAGTTCAATTCTTTAAATTAATGTTGCATAATCTCCCAATGTAGGCTAGATGGTTTGTTTTATTGCCTTTACCTGCTATGGTTAAAATTTTGGAATGATATCAATTATAATGTAAACTATACGATTATTTGGCATTTCTGGCAAGCTTCCATATTTCTTCTGTTTGGATCTATTTTATAGCAAGAATTTTTGGATATTCTGGACAAAACTATTTCTTGGGCTGTTTGAAATAAAATACCACTTTTAATGTGCCTAGTCAGTTCATTGGGAACCAGTTAATCCATATCCAAGGAATCACCTTCAGAATAAAACAAAAAAATGCTTGAACTGCAGTTATGTATTTTAGAAATACGACAACCCTACTGTTTTTACAATTAGATTTTGTATGGCAGGCAGGAAGCAATGAAATGCACATGTGGGGGAAGATTCTCCTGTCAAAATGGAAAAGAGGTATTTGTATCCCTTTAGAATGTATTGATTTGTATTACCCTTGAGAGTTACAATCTATTGATCTCACAGCATCAGTTTATAGGGAATGGAACTGTGCATTTGAAATGTAGTATTGAAATTATGTGCAGAAAAACATCCTTTAAGTTATTCAGCATTTGATGAAGTGTTCTCTCCACTGGAACAAATATAGTCACATTTTAGAATTTTGAAATCTTAATTGCTTTCTTGTCTTCTTAGTGAATTAACTTGTAAATTAAATTGGTAAGTATAGCTAGGGTAAGATAAGGAATGAGAAGGGCCACCGAAGATGCAAAGTTCTTCATTGTTTTGAACAAAGTTAAAAGTACATAAAGTTACACACAAGAGCCTGATAGAAAATCATAGTTAGTAATTCAATTTTTTTCTGTCTCTAGCTCTTCTACCCCCTTTCCCTCTAATGGTTCAGAAATTTTACCACTCTTCAGATACCAGTTAGCTTTTACATGTTCCTTAAGTTCCTCCTTTGTACCAGGCACTGTGCTAGGTCCCAGAATACTCAGATTAGTAACTATCAGTCTCTTTTCAAGTTATTTAGTGTCTAATAATGGGAGATAGTTGTATAAATAAGTAAGGGCTGTCAAGCATTCATAGGCACTTTAGCTAGGGAGTTGTTCTGTTATTCCACAAATATTTATTGTACTACAATGGGGCCAGACACTTTGCCAAATCAATTTATTTGTCTAATTTAACTCCCACAACAAAGCTGAAAGATATAGTTTGCATTAGGATCCTCATTTTACAAATGAAAAAAAAAAAAAAAACCCTAGACTTGAAGAGGTTAAATGACTTATGTGCCATGACTAGAAAGTAGCAGAACTAGTACTTGAACCTGGAATGTTCCGACACTTCTACAGAGCCTAGAGAGGGTTGGCTAGAGCCAAGGCATATGTGTCTATGTAAAGAGAGACTCTTACATGGAATGTTTCTAGCAAAGGTGTGACATCATTTTAGATAGGGGATGGATTAGAGGAAGAAGACTAAAGTGGAAAGACAAATTAGTAGATTATTACTTGAGTCTAAGACAGAGTTAATAAGGGCCTAACTAACTAGATAGTATCTTTGGGCATGAATTTGAGAGATATTAAGGACGTAGAATTATCAAGACTTGGTAAAAGATTAGATCTAGGTGACCTGAAAGAAAAGGATATATTCCAGATGACTACTAAGTTCCTGACTTGGATGACTGGCAAAATAGTGGTGATAGGCATTGAGACAGGAACATAGGATGTTCCTAGTATTCCCCTGAGATATTTTTGTTCTGTTTGTCTTTTCTAATATACCTCATTTTCCCTACATATAAACATATATCCTGAATTGTTTCTTATTCAGTTGCTTCCTTTATTAGTCAGCTTATGTTAAGCTATGCTATGGTAACAAACAACCCCAAAACCTCAGTGGCTTAAAACAACTAATGTTTGTTTTCTTGTTCTGGCTATATCCTAATGCACAGCTGTAGATCTGCTTCACATCATCTTCATTCTAGGGCCTGGGATGGAGTAATGGGGTCTTTCTGAGAGGCACTACTGTCATGACAGAGGGAAAAGAATAATGATGGAATCATATGCTAGCTCTCAAAGCTTCTGCGTAGAAGTAGCATACATCACTTTATCATTTCATTAGACAGAGCAATTGATATGGTTAAGCCTGATGTCAATAGGGTAAAGAATAAACCTTTCATAGCGGGGAGCAGTGAACTGCTGGGAACAATGATACAGTTTACTACAGTCTCTGTGGTTTAGCCAGGAATTGCTGTAGATATCTGTGACTATGTATCAAATTTAATCATTACGTTCCTGGCCGCCAGGACAAAAAGAGATGAATATAATAAAGATTATGTAATCATCATTACCTGAATTTTAAAAAGAAGGATATAAATTCCTAGTTATTTGCCAATTTTAATATGCTAGTAGTATTTGATCTCTCCTCTTTCCTTAATCTGTATTATTTAGATATGGCTATATCATGTGTCTCAGTTCATTTAATGTATTTGTGCATATATATTGATTTAAATATGTTTGCCATTCAGATGCACCTATGTGAGTGTTAAACCTTAAATAGTATTTCCATTTTTATTTTGAAGCATCAGTGGCTTGCTAGATTTTTAAGTGTAATTTTATATTTGATGTATTTTTCTTCTACTCAAAAATTTTTAAAGACCCTTAATACATTTTACTGTTTTTGCTAATTCCTAATTTTGTGTTGTTAACTTAGTCTGCTTTCCATTTAAAATTTTGTGGTGTTGATTTACCTGCTTGTTTAGAGCTGTCTTGTTCAAACAGTCTCAAAATTATTATATGCTAATTGGTAGGTTTCTGTTTCTACTGAAAAGTACTTTTCTAATGTTCAAAGACAGATACTAATTGACATATGAGCTTAAGTGGCCGTATCATTTCTTTTTAATTTGTATTTTCAATTTGTTCTAGAAATTTATTAGATCAAACATATGTATGTACTTGACAGATAGGAAGTTAGATTTGTTCTTTGCTGTATATTTGATTTTCTTGATTCTATGAAAAAGAATGTTTTCTTAACTTTGAAAGTCATATAATGACTTCCTGCCAATTTCTTCTTCCTTTTAGATAAGCATTTACTTTTTTAGTTTTATTAATCATTACAGATTAATAGAACATTTCCAGACATGCTTATTTGTTCACATTATTGACAGTAACTTGAAATATCTTAAAGACGGGGTTTGTTTAATGGAGTTAAAAAGAAAAACTCTTGGCTTGGCTTCAAAGCATCCAGATAGATATCATGTAGGTCTGGGACAAAGACTAGGGTGTTATAGGTCCTTGTACTTTATATCCTGCTGCTATTTGGTAAGACTCGGGTTTAGGCAAAGTTTGTATGTACTTGCCTAGTCACCTAGAAAAAATGATATAGAGCCGACCTGTGAAAGTAAATTTAGTATGATAGAAAGTGAGGATGTCTAATCTTGATGGTATTGGAGAATAGCCCAGAAATTAAAAGCCAGGACATTACAAAGTTATTCAAGAGCCTTAATTATTTGGTTTTATGTTCATTCTCTTAAGGTTTATCAGTATTCCAGTGAAGTTTTAAAAATATGTTCTGTTCCTTTTGTTATTTTAGCCTATGCTGTGTAGTATGGAAAGAATTTTGGAACAAAATATGCTTACATTTTAGTAGATATTTAAAGGTCTTCGCCTTAGGTTTTGTAGCCAATTAATTAGTGATGAAAATATACATGTTGCTTACCCTTTTTCTGTATGTTTGGAGCATAGGTGAATAAAGGTCAGAAATGTTAAAAGGCAAGTTGGGATCTAGATTATTTTGTCTTTTGTAATGCTACGCTCAGATGTTGCAAAAGACAATGGTCACTTGACTCTAAGGAGACAAAGTGAGAGGGTTCCTTCTCCTAGCCAGACCAGCCTTATTTCTAATCTGTATCAGCAAATTATAACAATTTTCAGTGGGGAAGAAAAAGGACAAAACACCTGTTATAGTACTTAAGCACAGCCTGCAACAAAAACTGAGGACTTAGGACTCTGGCCTGCAGAAAGGGATTACAACCTAAGGACGGTTGAATTGCAGCATCAACTGCTTTGGGCCTTTGTTATTATGGTCATAATACGGAAGATGTTTGAATTACCTTAATCCATGGAGTTTAAGGTCATTGAGAGCTTTTTGCTATGTATAAAAACTACCAACTCAAAGTACTTTTTATAGAACACTGATAAATACTGTTTATTCCAACAAAAAACATAAAATGTATATTTGTATATGAGAAAAATAATTTACTCTTTCAAAAGTTTTAATGAATATTTTAAGAATGTTTGAAAGTTCATGCTATCTATATCTTTGAACTGTTCTTTTTTAAAACACCGTAACTGCTGAAGATTAGTATAGATGAACACCTGGTACCTAAACCATGTTAAAATAAAATGCAAACAAATAAAACTTGTACAGAGCTGTAAATCTGACATGGAAATAGATTATGCCAGAGGGATTCATTTCATCTGGGCTCTTTAAGATAGAAAACTTCCAATTTTCATGCAGAGCAATAACTTAGCCTTTGTAGGTTGTTACATGCTACAAAAATCTTTATCTGCTTCACATCCCTCAAGTTCTGTTTAAGTTAACTACTTGTTACATTGTCATTCTGATTCTTAGAACAAAAAGAAATTTTTTTATTGAGTATGATACCTTGAACTAGAGGAGAACTTAAGTAAATGATGTTTACCCATGCCTAGTGTATCACACACCTATTAAATCTTAACCGAGGGGGAAAAAACATAGCTAAAGCATATAGAGATAGATCAATGGAACAGAACACAGAGTCCAGAAATAGACCCACACAAATATAGTCAACTGATTTTTGGCAAAGGTACAATGACAGTTTGATTGAAAAATGATAGTCTTTTCAAAAATGGTACTGGAACAATTGTACAACTACGTGCAAATAAGTGAACTTTGATACATACCTTTCACTTTATATAAAAATTAACTCAAAATAGATGATAGACCTAAATGTAAAATCTAAAACTATTTTAACTTCTGAAAGAAAACATAGAAACATATAGAATATCTGTATGAACTTGTGTTTGATAGTGAGTTTTTAGATACCAGAAGCATGATCTATAAACAAAATCGATAAATTAGACTTCGTCATAATTAAAATGCATTGGCTCTGAAAAAAATGCTGTTAAGGGGATGAAAAAATAAGCCACAGACCGGGAAAACAATATTTGCAAATGATAAAAGACTTGTATCCAGAACATATAAAAAACTTTTAAAACTCAACAATAAGAAAACAAACCAATTTTTTAAATGGTCAAAAGATCTGAACAGATATTACACCAAAGAAGATAGCTGAGGCAAATAAATATATGACAATGTCAACATCCTTGCTAAAATGGACTATTATTATAAGCCAAAAAAGGATTTAAAATTTTCTATGCACTGTTACTTCACATTTCAACATAGAGTGAATAAGGAAGTAGATGAAAACAAAGTTTAAAGCTTGTTTTAAAATCTGGAAGTTAATTAGTTCTACTTGCAAGGAACCCAGAGCTTAGACTCTAATGCTGACTCTTAGTTTCATGTTTAGCAGAAAATGCTGAAGCTGCTCACCTTAACATAGGAGCAGAGTGGTATGCAAAAAGAGTAGGGGAAGAATGGTGAAGCTGGGAGAGCTTTCTGACCTTGCCCCAATTGTATTTTCAAAGTTTAACTTACTCAGGATTATTCTCCCAATAATGGACAATCTGGGATTTAAACACAGATATGTTTGACTTAACTGCCATATTATACCCCCCGTGAGATGAAGCTTAAAGAATGAGATATCAGAATAGGTGAGAATTTGATATCCTGATAACTGCAGGAACTTTTGTCACAGGGATGCACGTCTGCAGGATTTTGGCAGAAAGTGTAAGAGAAATAGACAGGGGCCAGGTCATCATGGGCTTTGAATGGTATATTTGGAAGCTGGACTTTATCCTTCAGATGGTGGAAAACAATATAAAGATTTATTAATAAAATTGGAAAAGAACATGACAAAAACAAGGTTTTTGTTTTAGAGAGATTACCATTGTAATAATGTGGAAAATAAACTGGAAGGAGCCAGGGTTATAAGTTGAGGAAACAGACATGATGAAAACCTGAATTAAGGTAGTGTCCTGTTTGCTAGGTAATTTGCATTCAGTAAACAGTTTTTCAAACATATACAGTATCCATGTGTTAGATACAAAGATAAAGATACAGTCCTTGCCCACAGAAAAGCTCTCAGTTGAGCCAGATAGATAGCCTTCTGTACACAATGACAAGTTCAGAGAAAGTCCAGTAGCTTCATGGAGGGAGAGATTAATTTTTACTTTATGGATCAGGAAGTTTGCATGTATGCAAGTAGATGGCATTAATACTAGCACTTGAAGAAGGGGTAGAGTTTGAATAAGAGGAAATGGGTGGGGAAGGGAATTTCCAGCAGAGGAAACTGAGAAAAGTACAGGGTGTATTCGGAAATAAAGCTGGAAAGATAGGTTGGGACCAGATCATGAGGTACTTTCTAGGGTAATAAAGTGTAAATATTACTCATTTTGCTTATTTATGTTTTGATTCAAGTATACTGATAAGCGTACATCAATTTTTTTCAATTAGAGTAAATCAATTTGAAAGATTCGAGGTTGGGTGGATATTGAATTTCTTCATTTTTGGAGAGGAGTAATATGAGTAGAAAGGTTTGGTGAGATTCCTATATTAGACAATTATTTTACTTTTTATAATTGAAAATGAATGCCAATTTACTATAGTAAATGAGGTAACGCTTTAGTGAGAGGAATGAATCTATTTAGGTTATTAAGTATGCAATATCTGATTTTCTTAACTACTAAGTTTGACATTTGATATCTCTGACATTTCACTTTGACACTTCGAGTTTTATTTTTATTGTGAAGGTACATCCTCAATCTTTCAAATGTACATTTTGGGTTGTGATTATCTTTCAAATTTTTTTAAGAGCAGTTTTTATGAAACTGTGGACAAGTAAAAGATTTGTGTTATTTCTGAATATGAGTTCCGTCATGGAACCAATACTGCACAGATAGCTCAAAATACCAACGAAGTGTTTGGGAAGGATGTGGCTAATGAACACACAGGACTTCAATGATTGAGAAGTTGTGTTCTGGTGGTTTTAGTCTTGAAAATGAGCCACACGGGTGACCTAAGACCAAGATGGATAATGATGAGCTGAAAGCTGTAGTGGAAGTGAATCCATCTCAACCTACATATGAATTAATTAGCAGCAAGTTTTGACATTACTATTCCAACAATATCAGACCATTTAAAACAAATTGGTAAGGTAAAAAAGCTGGATAGATGGGTTCTGCGTGAATTAAACAAGAATCAGAAGAGAAATTATCTCAAAGCTTGCCTTTCTTTGCTGTCACAACATAAAAATGAACCATTTCTACACCGTATTGTTACATGTGATGAAGAATGGATTCTTTTTGACAATTGCAAGCATTCAGCACAATGGTTGGATAAAGATTAAGTGCTGAAACACAGTCCAAAACAGAATATTCATCATAAAAAGCTAATGGTGTGTGTTTGGTGATCCCGCACTGGTATTATCCACTACAGCTTCATGAAACCTGGTCAATTGAAGGCTGCATATAGCTCTCAACTTCTATGAAAGTTATATCTGGAACGTGATAAGCAGGGAGAGGTTGGAGCTGGGGATGTACCAGATTGGCCAGTCTCACGTGTTGTTGAAAGTCCTTGAGAGCCAGGCACAGTGGCTCTTGCCTATAATCCTAGCAAGTGATCCAGGAAGATCACTTGAAGCCATGAGTTTGAGACCCACCTGAGCAACATAGCAACACCCCATCTCTACAAAAAATAAAAAAATTAGCCAGGCATGGTAGCGCATGCCTGTAGTCCCAGCTACTAGGAAGGCTGAGACAGGAGGATGGCTTGAGTCCAGCAGTTTGAGGTTGCAGTGAGCTATGATCACACAACCGTACTCCAGCCTGGCCAACAAGGAAGACCCTGTATCAAGAAAAAAAAAAAATGAAAAGCAAAGAAAAATAAAAAAGTCCTTGAAATATCTGTTTACGTGATCTGTAATAGTGTATTGAAAGCAGGTAGTTCTCCAACTTCCTTCTACTTATTTAATTAGCTCCATCTCCTCTTCTTTTTCTTCTTGTCTTTTGTGGGTTTTGTTTTTTAGCTTCATAAGACAGAAGGTTAGATAGTTGATTTTGGATTTTTCCTCTTTTCTAATGTAAGCATTTAAAACTCTAAATTTTCCTCTAAGCACTACTTCTCTGCATCTCACGAATTTTGGTATGCTGTTATGATGGTCAATTTTCTGTGTCAACTTGGATGGGCTACAGAGCAGTTATTCAATCCAACACTAATCTGGGTGTTGGTATAAAGGTATTTTGTAGATGTGATTCAAGTCTTTAATCAATGGCTTTAGGTAAAGCAGATTGTCCCAGATACCTGGGGGCCTGATTCAATCAGTTGAAAACCTGAAGAGGAGAGCTTAGACTTCCCCGAAGAAGAAAAAATTTCTTCTGTGGACAACAGCTTCAGCTTATGCCCAAAAGTTCCAGCTTGCCCCTCCTGATTGCTTGTTCTCTCTATGGCTTTCAGACTTGCCTGGGCAGCCCCACAATTGCATAAGCGAATCCTTTGCAATATATATATCTCCTACTGGTTCTGTTTCTCTGGTTGAAGCTGGACTGATACAGGTTTCATTCGGTTCAAAATATTTCCTAATTTCCCCTGTGACTTTTTCTTTGACCTATGGGTTATTTAGAAGTGTGCTGTTTAATTTCCAAATATCTGGGAATTTTCTAAGTATTTTTGTTACTTATGTCTAAATTAATTTCATCGTGGTCGTATGATATATTCTGTATTATTTCAGTTATTTTATGTTTATTGAGACTTGTTTTTTGGCCCAGCATATGGCATATCTTGGTGCATGTTCCATGTGTGCTTGAAAAGAATGTGTATTCTGATGTGGTTGTTTGGAATGTTCTATAAATGCCCCTAATATTTTTGATGGCACCTTAGACTTGAATTTTAATGTTTAAATTATACCTTGTAACTTGTAAATTTCCTTGATCAATCAGATCTTTGGAAAAGATCACATTCCTGGAAAACTAAAGGACCAAGTAGTTTATAGTGACTTTATAGTTAATTATTTCAATTAACAAGTTAATAGTAATTTTTAACTTTGTTTTTTGCTACAAGTTATAATATAATATAACTTTTAGTTTCTTGTCTTCTGTTTTCAGTTTTGTCCTATGTAATACTTAGAAATCTTAGTTTCCTTTGATTATCCAAGATAAATTTTTAGTTGGTAAATTTTCTTGGATGTGTCCTCCTTAATTTTCTTCAGAGTATTGTGTGTGTATGTGTGGCAATTTTGTTGTCTCACCCTAACAACAGAGAAAGTAAATTGGAATGAAAAATCAAACCAGTGTATTTTTCTTTGTAGTGAGTTTTCCCCATTTTTAAGAAGCGGTAATAACCAGACTAAAATGGCCTTTTGAATTTTCAGCGTGTTTTTCTTTTAAGCAAGTACAATGAAAGAAAATAGTTAAAATAGCAGGTCTTTGGATCTTTTCCTTTAGAAGATCCCCCATATAATTCCTTTAAATCATATACTTGCTATTTGCGATTAATTTATAATTCATGTAAGATTATAAATTTCTATAATGAGTGGGAAATAGATTAGATAGCCTGTTTAAGTTTCAATGAATTGAGAATATTATTTAAGTTTGAGATTTGGAAGGTGGTTTCAAAGCTATCTGACCCAATGTTTCACCTAGCCTTAGAACTCATTTTATTGGAATTTATTCCATGTCATAAGGTGTTATACCATGTTTATATGAGGTTTATTTTTCCATGTTGTTCCTTTCCCCATTACCATTAGCAATTGAAACTTGACTATTAAAAAAAGAACTCATTTGTGGAAATCAGAAATACTTTATGTTTTTGTAGTGGAAAGGGTATTGCTTTGGAGTTAAACACACCCAGGTTGAAATACCAGCTGTGCCACTTTTTTAACTTAGTGTCTTTGGATGAATTATTTAATCTCTCTGACACCTAGTTTCTTCATTTAAAAACAGAAATAAAAATACCTAACTTACCAAATTGTTGGATGATGAGATGAGTTAGTAGGCATTCGATAAATCATAGCTATTTAAATTACATCTACTATAGTATTTTCTTTTTCTGTTTTCAAGATACTATGTACTTATAAAAACACAATAGTCCCCCCATCTGTGTTTTTACTTTTCATGGTTTTAGTTAGTTACCCATGGTCCACTGTGATCTGAAAATAGTAAATGGAAAATTACAGAAATAAACAATTCGTAAGTTATAAACTGCCCCTGTTCTAAGTTGCTTGATGAAATCTTGTGCCATCCCACTTTGTGCCACCCAGGACATGAATCGTCCCTTTGTCCAGTGTGTCCACTCTGTATATGCTACCAACCCGTTGGTCACTTCATAGCCATTGCAGTCAGATCAAAAAAACATAATATATATAGAATTTGGTACTATCAGTGGTTTCAGGCATCCACTGGGGGTCTTAGAATATATCCCCCATGAATAAGGGAGACTAGTGTATTCTCTAATATATTTTCAGAATTTTTCAGGTCATTCTTTCTGAATACTGTTCATTTTACTATATGACATTTTACTATATGACCATAGACCAGGAAACTACCTGGAAAAGCTGGTCGCAGCAACGATCACCTGTGGTGTAGGGTAAATATTCAACTATTAGTTTAAAGAAATGAGTGAATGTTGAATCTATGATAATACAAATGATAATACAAGTGATTATGCAAGGTGAAAATGTGATTTGTAGTATTTCTGTATTTATTTATGACAAATTATATTACAAAGAATAATTAGCAAGAAAAATGTGTGTAATACATTTTTTAAATAGCTAGGATAAATCATTTACACTACTGTTTTTTTTCCCATTAAGTAGCATTTAATCTTTTGCCTCGCTTAATCTTCCTTTGCCAAATGTTTACAGCACCTAAATAGAATTATGGAAGTTTAAAGTTGGAAGACCCATATCAACTGTCTCCCAGCATCATAGTCCATTCAGGCTGCTATAACAAAATACCATAAACTGTCTGGCTTATAAACAACTGAAAGTTTTTTCTCACAGTTCTGAGACCGGGAAGTCCAAGATTAAGGCACTGGCAGATTCAGTGTCTAGGGAGGGCTCACTTCGTCACTGATAGACAGCTGTCTTTTTGCAGTGTCCTTGTGTGGCATAGAAGACAAGGGACCACCCTCGGGCCTCTTTTATAAGGGCACTAAATCCCCTTCATGAGGGCTCCATACATGAGGACATAGACATTCAGAGCACAGCACTTCTCCTCATTTTACAGATAAAGCTTTGAGAGGTTAAGTGACTTGATCAAGGTCATTCTGTTATTGACAACCTAGATAGTCTGAGTCCGAATGTGAATCTGGCTTACTTTTTCCTATACTATCCCTCTGAAAGCTCCCAAACCACTCATCAGTCTACAACACAGTAAACTCTGAAGCAGCTACTAAATTCACATTATTTTCCCCTACCCATCAAATAGTTAATAGAAAGGGTACATGCAAGCAAAAGGCCGGGAAGCTACCTGGGAAAGCTGGTCACAGTAATGATCATCTGTGGTATAGGGTAAATATTCAACCATTTGTTTAAAGGAATGAGTGAATATTGAACCTATAATTATGTAAATGATAATACCAGTGATTATACAAGATAAAAATGTGATTTTTGGTATTTCCATATTTAGTTATGACAAATTATATTATATTACAAAGAATAATTAGGCTGCTAATGTTATTTCTTATAAAATGATTTTTTAATCT
>RJWJ010016302.1:0-34734 GCA_004363605.1 Indri indri
AATTTAAATTTAATTTCGAAATGGCAAAAGATTCATAACATTTAATTTCAGGATGGTGAAGGATGCATTGCTAATTATTTCTAATAACAATCGGGCACTCAGATTAGTTCAGCATTGTTTAGGTAGAAGTGTAAATGGGACAGTTGAACAAAACAGAACAGGACTAAACTATCCATAAAATTATAATCTGAAGGAAGTTTGAAAAAAATCTTAAAAAATGGAGGGAATAAAGAAGAAATATAGTAAATCATTTTAAAATATGAACAAAGTTCTATATTTGGGTAGGATGAAGACTGAGGTGCCAGTTTGAATTCCTAATTAAAATAATTATGTGTGTGTGCCAGATGTGCATTGTAGAATATTGTTCATTTTCCCCTCTGGCAGGCATGAGAATGTGCCTCAAAGATGTCCAGCTCCAGGGAACATAATTGATGGAGGGCCCAGCTGCCAAGCCCTGAAATCTATCAGGGTATTTGCACCGAAGCCACATTTCTCATGGGCTACTTCCATCCTGTCACTGAGTACAGTGGGGACACTAAGGCAGGCTGGTTCCTGGTAGACACAGGACTCTTTGGATGAATGACTGTGGCTTCAGGACTCCCTGACAGTTTTGCTGAAGCTTCCTTGAGCTGTCTGGCAGTCTAGGGTATTTCTGCTCAACCTTTCTTCTGTCTCTCCTGCACTTGCAGCCAGTCTTGCAGCAGGTCCTTGCATCTCACCCAGCCTCCCCTGGCTTCCTCCCCATTTCCTCACACAGACATTTTCCTTAATAAAATCCTTGTATGTTTGATCCCATCTTGGATCTGCTTCTAGGACAACCCAGACTACTATTTCTTCTTATTTCAATTAAATTGCAGATTAGCCTTGTCTCATAAAGGTCTAACACAAATAGAATTTTTGAGTATTTTTAATTTCTTTGACCTTTAAAGTAATTATTTCAGGTGGTAGTTTTAAGCCTTTGCTCATTCTCTAAAGGAATCTAATTACATCCCTGGGATGGCAAATATCACTCATGATTACATGTTTTGGCTCAGCAAAGCGGATTCTATCTTAATGTCTTTTTTTGAAGTAGGGGGCAGTGTCTTTTTTGGGTAACTACTAAAGCCATTATCACCATCCATTACCCATACTGTAATTTACATAGTTTTATGTTACAGTGAGAGTATTAGGAGGTTTTACGATGATTGCTCTGAAATGGAAGAATTGACTACAAAACCTCATTATTCTTTTCAAAATAATGGCAGTCTAGCACTGTATCTAATGGGATGCCAGGTGAAATCAATATAATTTAGTTAGAAACAAAGGTCTGAATAAGGTAGATTTATTTATAAATAAAAATATTTTCTCTGCAGTTGGGGAATTAAAATAATTTTCATTTGTATTAGAATGTTTAGAGTTCTCAGAAGAATTTTGAACTCATGTAAGAAATGAAATTCCCTGTTCTAACCATTTTTTTCCTCACGTTGATACTTGTTACATTTTCCTCAGTGCTATAGGGATATACTGATTTTCTCTTTCTTCCCATATTAATATACATATCAGAAATACCATGATGAATATAAGTGAGAAGGTGAATGGGTATTTAAGGGCATGTAAGTTTAGGGAAATCTTGAGAGAGTCATTAGGTTCAAAAAAGAGAAAACTATTGATAAGAAAGAATTTTTAATGTCAGTTTTGTGGTTATTTAGAATCAAATTCTACAGCTTAACTAAATAGATATTGATAAGGTTAACCATTGCCAGAGAATAGGAAACAGTAAACAAAAAGTCGCCTCCCCATATGGTAGAAGAGAAAATGGTCTTACATCCTAACACTTACCTACTAATCACTTAACCTTCCCTAAGCAATAAAGGAGTGAGACAATGTTCAGCCCACATGTCAACAATGTAGTTATGTTGGAATAACTGTGATTTATTGTGATTCTTCATATGACAGTATATTGATTATTATAAGCAGACTCCTTGCTAATCCTGTAAAATAATGTCTCTCAGAGAATATAAATTTTAGTTTTGAAAAATTATGTGATTCTGTTATTTCAATGGATGTATCAATTTTCTCTTGCTCTTCATTCTTTTTAATGTCCAGGTTAATGTTTCTGATGTATTGCAAATGCAGGATCAGCATCTGAGAGGCAGTGCCTCCTTAAGTTCTGTACCCTGGGTGCCTTGCTTGCCTCACCCTAGTTCTAACAATGCTATCTTTCACTCCATTATGACACTATCACACTTATTTGGGAATATTAACTTCCTCAGGGATGGTTTATCATGTGCAAATGCATCTTAGTTCCTTGACTTGGCACTTCATCCAATAATCTTTCTCTTCAGCCACTCATTTCTATAGTCACACCATAGACCTTGTCATTACCAAAGACTATATCATTTCTGAGACACAGAAGTCAAGCATCCCACTTTTAGATAACTACTAACTTTATAGCTTACTTTCTCCAGTGCCCTCACTTGACTAATTCTTATGCCCAGTTGAGAAATTTAATGTTATTATTCCCATCATATTCCCTTTTATGTGCTCATTTTTCCCTTTACATGCTTAGAACCCGTTACTAAAATTATTGCCTTGCATGTATCTACATTTCTGTATAATTTAAATTTACCCAAGCCTTGATCCTGATTAAACCCACATCTTCTGCTGTACAGCTGTACTAACAGATGAACACATTAAAAAAACCAACCAATCAATAAACAAAAAAACACAGTGGGCTTGTCTCATTTTTCACAGATTGCAAGCTTTTCCCTCAGCTCTGTACAAATGTTCTACTACATTTCTCTAGTGAAATCATTTCCTTATGCTTCAAGACATCTATTTTATTCTTTTTCCTTATTTTCAAACTTCAATGTCCATTTCTTATTCTTCACTCTAAACTGATAAAACAATCAGAAGACAAAAACCTCTTCTTAATTTATTACCCTCAAATTCATCAGTTCCCCTGCTTTTGTGCTTATATCCTGTCTTTCGTAATAATGCATAATCTACTTCAGATACCACTTAAAACCGACCGTTTGCTGGATTCCCCATTTGTTTTCTCCAAAATTTTGCTTCTGAATTAACTCCTCTGTCCTATGTCATCATTTTCTCATTTCAGGATTGATCCTATTAGCATATCAATATGCCATAATAATTCTGATTTTAAAAGTTGAAGAAACCTGTTCTTGACTCTGTATCTCCATCCAGCTGTTTCATATTTCTCTCCTTCCCTTTAGAAAAAAAATTTTTTGAAAAGTTTTATACTTGTGCCAGTTTTGTACTTGTACTCAAGGAAGCAGAACAAGTATTATGGAATATGGGATTAATTACAGAAATTATAGGGGGGGGGGAATCTGGGAATAAGGCTACAAAAGGGGAGTTAAAGGATCAGGGAAAAGTCACTCTCCCAAAGCACTGGTAATGGGTGAAGAAGTCAGAGCCTGCAAAGGGATCTGGAAAGCCAGGCATGTCCAGCTGCCAGAGTCAGGCATGAAAAAGAGCCCAACTAGAGGGGCTAAAGGAAAAGTCGATGAAAGGCTGTTGCCTCTGGACCCAGTTGTGGGGCTGGGATTGCTGTTGGCCAACAGTGCAGTCAGGAAGAAATGCTACATGTGGAATGAGAGAGGAGTGAGAACAAGCTGGTATAGGCTGCCGCATTCTGTGTCTGTCTCTCACTACATCTACTTCTGAAAATCTTCAGAGAGTAATAGCGACTGCTTCAGTTCTGTATGCAAATTTATCTTTTGTCCAGCTCTAATCTAGAACCTATAGAGAAAGGGTTTTGTACAACATAGTTCCAGTTTACTCAAATCACAACAGTACGAAAGGGCCACAATATTCATTGTATCAACTTTCTCACTTTCCATTATTGCTTGAATACATTCCCATCAAAAATTTCCCCCCACAATGTCAATAAATCAATTCTTGTGAAGTTTGCCTGTGAATCCATGTCATAATATTCAATGGCAATTTCTTAAACATTGTGTTAATTAACATTTCAGCTACACTGATGTAGCTCTTGAAATAATTTCTCCCCTTGTATGAGGGACATACAGTCTCCTGGATTTTCTCCTTCCTCATGGGCTAGTCCTCTTCTTTCTCCTTTGCAGGCTCCTCTTCTTCTCCCTAACCTCTGTATGTTGGAGTGCCCTAGAGTTTATTTAATCCTCACTCTCCATTGTTTCTTTTCTACCTAGTATTGCTCTTCTGTGCCATTGTTTAAATATCTATATATTGATGACAGCCACATTTATATCATAGCCCTAACCTCTCCCCTAAACTACAGACTTGCATATACAGTTCCTATATGACACCACTGCCTCAATGCCTAATAGACATCTCAAACTTAACATGTCCAGCAAAAGCTCTTTACCATTTTCATAACTCTGATATCCTCAAACTGTCCCCATGATGAAAGGACACCATTATTTGTCCAGTATTTAAAACCACAGATATCCGTATTATCTTTAGTTTTTCTCCTCCCCATACCCTCCATATCCAATCCTTCCTGCTCTTTTAAAATATGTCTTTTAATCTAATAATTTCTCACTACTTACTCTTTTACCACCCTAATACAAACAAGTACCACCCTTCAACTAGACCCATGTAATAGCCTCCTAAAATGTTTTTCTATTTTCTCTCTTGCCCCTCAGTCTTTTCTCTGCTAAATAGTAGGAATGTGATTTTGAAATGTAAAGTAGTTCATGTTCTTGTAGTCAAAATTTTCCAGTGTTTTCCATCATATTTCTTATTCTGGCTTGTAAGAGCACATAATCTTACATAATCTGCACTTTCCCTACCACTTAGAGATGACGCTACTATTACTGTCTGATTTTCACTCTTAACTCCTACCATCCCAAACTATTTCTTATTCCTCAAACATATCAGGATCATGATTATGTTTTGTCTTGAAGTTTGATACTCTTGCCCAGTCCATTCTTCTTGAATTCTTCATTTCTTTGGATTCTGGGATGTCATTTCTTCTAGTTTCCACCTATCTTTTCGGCCACCCTTCTAAGATTTCTTTTCCTGTTACCTTGGGTTTTCTTCTATTGGGCTAAGTGCAGAAGAAGCTGAAATTGGGACCATCAAAGTAAACCCTTTCTTAGTACTGGAGGCATTGCTTTGACGGGTAAGTTTGGATTGCGTAAGGAAAGGCATAAAAGTAAATGAGGTCTTGAGCTATTTTGATATTGTGAATGTTCTCGCCCATCCATATTGTTTTGGTTTGGATTAGTTAGGATAAAAATAGTACAATATCTGCTGAACTTAAGAAATCACTAGAAATCTTGAGTAATCTACTAATTTCCTATTCCAGAACTGTCTGTGGTCAATAGAATACAGTCCAGGAAATCTACCTGGGCTTTTATGATATTCCTATTCTTTCAAGTTAGTGCCCCATGTGTCAGGCAAATTCTTTTATCCTCCTTGCCTAATTAAAGGTGTCATTATTATTGCAAGCTTTCAAGGGCTATAAAATTGGGTAAGAGAGTTTAAACTGATATATCATAGGCTCAGTTGTAGTTAAGTATATTAACATTAACACAATCAACCAGGTAATAATCTTGAAATTTTTCATATGATTTTCAGTCTTAGCAGCAAAGAGTGAATAATGTCAGGATTTCATTCACTGTGGCAAGGCTGGTGGAGGAGGTATTTTTAAATTTTTTTTTAATTGGTCTTTGTAAGTCTAAGGTTAATCCTTTTACATTCTTTTTCAGGTTTCCAGAACCAAAGGGATTATGGCAATTGGCTAATCTATGAAAATAAACTTGACTTTAGAATTTAAAAAGGGCAACTTCTGTATTTGTAGCAATAGTCTTGGCAATCAGATATTCGGGTATAAATGAGATTAATTTTGTTTTAATATATTAATAGTAAATATTGTTTCTTATAAAGGAAGATAATATAACATCTTAAAAGATGAACTATCATGTTCTGAAGAGATGGTCGTAGGTCTTGATAGTTCATTCAACAGACTCTGTATCATAATGTCAACTGTCAGTGATTATAGTCTAAGCATAGTGGAATTTTTATTTCTGAAAATGTATCTCCTGCAACATTCTCCTAGCCATTGTAAGAGCAGAGGTAGCAGAGTCTCTTAGAACAAACTCTCTACTCATTACAGAAAGAATAGTGTACGCTTTGGCTTCCTAAACTCAAGTTGTATCTGCACCAGATTACTGCTTTGCAAATGAGCAGCATTTTTTTCTGCTGTGGTCTTGTGGTCTAATATTAATATATTTTCACAATGGAAACCCGATGGATTAGATCATTTTCCTAGGTTTGTATCCCAAGGGATATCTAACCTATGTTACTTATTTTAATTAAATTACCACATTTTCTGTATGATTAATCGACTGAATAATGAAGACTTATGAGACTAAATTTTAATGCACCATACATTAATATGAGCAATGGGGGGAAACATGATTTTACTTTAAGCAAAATCTTTTAGTAGCAAGTGTTGTACCTCTTCCCTTTTATTCCAGAGCAAAGGAGAGTTTCACTACTGCAGAGCACTAAGGCATGGAGCCTCCCCCAGTGGCACTCAATGAAAAAGTTGAGATTTTTTTTAAGAAAACCTTGGAATATGGATGGATATTTTGGGCCAATGTTTTTGGAGTAATGATATTGGCTGACTCCTATTCCTACTGGAATAGGACTGCTTGCCATTTTTTTTCCTCTCCGTATGTCAGGTATGCCTTACATCAGCTCTGTATACCTATCAACCCATCAATATGGATAGTCATGGGGTATCTAATATGAAAATTGTGTACAACCACTTTAAATTTCCGCACAGAAGAGTTTATAAAATCTTCTTTCCTTTCCTAGTATCATCATGATAGCCTCAAAGTCAAAAATAATCAAGCTCAAAAGGAAATGAATATATCTTGAGTTATACTTCAGAAACATTCCCCAAACTATGCTTATTAAACTATAAATATAAAGCCTCTGAAACTATAGTAAATATTGTGCATACTTCTGTCAGAAGTTATATTTAGCTACATGTGAGATCAGTTTTATTTTTTATTTAACTGTTAAGTAATTTTAATATAAAATCATGAATTTTGTTACCTTAACCTGAATTTAATTGAGTAGAATATGAGAAGGACTGCAAATATACTGAAGGAGATTTGTTTCTGTTAGGCTACGTTTAAAAAAAAAAAAGTGCTAGCATCTTTGAAGAGTTCTAACACAATATTGATTTTTACTTTGAACTTCTATGGGAAAAAAACACTGAAAAGGAAAAAAAATCAGGAAAATACTTTTTGATTCTTTTCAGTGACTAAGAGGTAGCATGTTATAGGGACATAAGCGTAGACTTTCTGGGTTCAAATTCTGTACTTGCTCACTGTATGCTGGGTATCAGGTTTTTTTTTTAAATCTGTATAATGAGGTTTCAGTACTTATCTCACAGGGTTACCCTGATTAAATAAAACACTACGTTTAAAGGACCCCACAGGTGCCATGTACTAAATGCTCAGCAAATGCGAGGTCTACTTTCTTTCCCTCTTTTCCTCTGGAATGTGAGTGAAAGAAAAAAATAATAAGTTCTTCTTTGTACTTATTTTTTTATTATTTTCTTTGCCTTTTAAAGACATAAAGTATTTAAGGAAAATACTACACTAGAAATTCTGAAAGGATAAAACACACATTTGGTTTATTAACTTCTAGTTAAAAGATTTATTCCCTAGCTCGTTTAAATATTTTAAGAAACATACTGTTACATTTAAACATGAAATCTGTCTGCCCTATACTTCATGAGGCTTTTCCAGTTTCCTGTCTTCAAGTTAGAAAATGATGAGATTGAAAGCATCCTGGCCTCAAGACACCGACATTTCTGAGCCGACCACGGACATTCATTCAACTTCTCATAAATGCCTCAGAACCTTCAAATGCAAAACATTTGGGCAATAGACTCAGTCTGGGGACAGGATGCCAGCCCCCTTTGTTGTGCCATTTGTCAGGCCCTGATTTGTAGAGTACAAAGTTTCAAAGCTTGACTTTTCTTCTCAGATGCTGCATGCCGTTAAGAATATCTCATTCCCTAATGTTTGTGTTCTTTTTACCCATGATTCACTTCCTATGCTGCCCAGCTTCGTATCGTCATAGTTATTTTGCCTGTGGTTTTACTTCTGCTTTAAGACTTTTTTTTTCCAGAATTTAGAGTTATGAAAGGAAATACAAAGTCCGACTCATTTAGGGAGGCTTCAATTTACATTTTTGACAAATATTTGCCCCAAATAATATCAGTGGAGTATCATTATCTTACTATGTGTCTGGTTGGTAATAGCCTCAGTCTTGACCTCTTAATATAAATAAATAGGATTGCATAGTTTGTAACCATGGAGAAAGCAGGAGTTTACAAACATTTATACACAGTTATAAAGCTTCCCTGGAGGAAAATGGATGCAATTGAAGGGAAGATAAATTATCTTTAAGGATGTTTCTCAGATTGGATTGTTCTTAATAAATAACTCTGTTCTACACATTTTCTTTCTTTGAGCCAAATTCTGCCTTTGGTTGTTGGCCTGTTCTGTTTGCTCACAGAGGGAGGTCCACATGGGAAAGCGTGCAGTTGCCTCAACTTGAAAGAATTTAGAAAAAGTAAAAATATGCATTGCTGTGAAGGTTTATTCATTTCAATCAATGAGTTCTTACTATGTGGTCATCACTGGGTGGGAGCTTATTAGGAAGATAGGCACATGGAAAAACTAGACAAGGACAGCAGATATAAAAATACCAAATGGCCACATATTACTGTAGAACAGTGGTTCTCAACAGGGGTGATTTTGCCTCCCAGTGGCATTTGGCAATGTCTAGAGACATTTTTATTGTCATGATTAGCAGAGATGTTCTGCTGGCATCGATTGGGGGCAGCCATTGTAAAACGTTTAGTAGCATTCTGTAATGTATAGCACAGTGCTCACAATGATGGGTTATCTGATCCAATAATGCTGAGTAAAAATAATGCTGAGGTTGAGAAACATTGATATAGAAATATCAGGAAGGAGAGAGAGAGTCCATCAGGTAGAAAAGGCCTTTGTTTTTCAATATTCTGTTAGAAAATGATAACATAAATAACTGCTGTCAAAAATGTTCTTTCTTTTCTTTGAAAAAGTTGGAAGATATCTCTTTATCAGTGATATCCTTGTTGTCAAGTACTTGCAATATGTTTTCGTGTGAGCTGGGTACCAGTATTGTACTTCTTTTGAGTATCAGAGGTTTTTAAGAAAAAGCTCCTTGAGTTTTTTGGTTTTTGTTTTTCCAAAATACTAAGTACAGATGTTTTTAATATGTGGCTTGAGTCAGGGCTGTAGATGTGCCCGTCACCTGAATAGTGTTCATTGTACCCATTAGGTAGTACCACTACCTAATGGGTACAATGAACCACTTGATTTCCAATGACTTTTACTTCCCTCTGCGCACTTGTGTGCCCATCGGTTAGTTCCAATTTATTAGAGAGTACATGTTGTATTTGTTTTTCCATTCTTGAGATACTTCACTTAGGATAATGGTCTCCAGTTCCTTCCAAATTGCTACAAAAGCATTAATTCATCCTTTCTTTATGGCTGAGTTTTGACTCACTGCCTTTTTCTTCTTGGAGCTCTGGTAGGAGTCCATGAGTCTTTGTGAAGTAACCAATATCCATGACACACAGAATTCTGTTTTTTCCTAAGGTTACCTTTACTTCTTTCAAAGCTTTCATGCAAACCATCTCCTGATAGGTGCCCCCACTAATCCATCATGCCTGCCAAGACACCCTTGTATCCCACTAGATGACAGAGTTAAAGCTAAATCTGGGAGCCCTGTCACTTACTTTAGAATTTTATAAATAGAAAGGGGATACATGGATTGAGAGAGAGAAAAGGTGGGGTATAGGCAGAGGGAGAGAGAGAGAGAGAGAGAAGAGAGAAGGGATGACACTGAAGACATCAGTTTCACAAATGTTCTAATGCCCCGATCCTTTGGGAGGACTATGGGTTGAGCCATGCTAGTTCTCAGATTTCTTTTCCTTCTCCTTCAAAGAATCCTTCCCTAATCTCCACATAGGTTTAGGGGGCCTTCTTATATTCCCTGATGTAGTCTCTGCATCCACTGAACTGAGCATTTGTGTTGTAATTGTCTCTTTAGGTGTTCATCTTCCTTAGGAGATTAAAGGCAACTTGAAGGTAAGTGATACATAAACTCCCTGTTCCTAGGAAAATGCCTGGTGAGTGATAGGCACAAATACCTGTGAATCTAATGAATAAGCTAATACTCAGCTACAGTGCTTAACCAATCATCAAAGAGAACACTTATGAAGCTTTCAGTTTTCTGGGTTTGCTGGGGCTCCAATCTTGCCTGACACATTTTCCTTGGTAGAAGACAAAAGGGAGATTTGATATATTTTCTTCTTATTTATTCACCTATCTGCACAGTCACAGTGCAAGCTTCACATTCTTTCCATCTCCACCTTGCAATTTCTCATTCTCAGTCTCTTTTCACAGTTATTTTCTCTATTTACATTGATTTTTTTTGGTGTATTTTATCTATCTCCTCATTGAATTATTGGCTCCTAGATGATAGAGGCTATGTCAAAGCTTCGGTTTTTATATCCAAAGTCCTTCATTTCCTCTAATGAGTACATACTCTTTGCTGCTATTGCTGACAAAAGGCACATGAAAATGTCTAGAGTTGCTGTACACAAAACCCTTCTTTACTTGCCTTGCCTCATGTGCTGAATGGTGGATTTTGCTAAGAAGGATGTTCTTCCTCACAAATATAGGATTGCTTTTGAAGCCTGGCTTCTCATGGCTAAGAGATGCGAGGTCATACTTAGTTCAATTTTAGTTTATTCATAAAGAATTTATTCTTTCAAATGATTTACACTATAGAGTAAAAAAAATAAGTCTCTGGTATAAATTCTCGTGTAACACCTAAGTAAATGTATTAAGAAAAATGACAACAGCCAGGGTTCAATCTTTGTTTACTAATGCGAAGTGCCATGAACTAATGTTCTGTTTTTTTCATTGAGTAAAACAAGAGGAAAGTAATTTATAATAATACATTTAGTTGAAAGGGAAGGACCAGTGTTTCAATGGCAAGTGAAAGAACAGTGTGTTAAAGAAGATGATGTAAGTTAGATGTAAGTGGAATGGAGGAGACGGATAAAGTTAGTGAGAATGGAACATTGAATAGTAGGACACATGTGGCCACAACATGACTTTGTGTAAGGAATCTTAGGTTTCTGTTCATTTCTAATTGTTTGTAACAAAAAGACAAGTAGCAGATGCAAAATAGATATTATATTAAAGGACAAATGTCTCAAGTTTTTAGCCTTTTTCTACCCTGATAGGGAAGTGATTTCATATACAGAAAGAATGCCATTTTTTTCATACTCAGCCTTGTTGTGCTGGGCTATATGTGCTAAGACAAATGAGAACACCAGATACAATGGAGAACACCAAGTGCAGAGTTTGTAAATCTGTTGCTCAAGTTCTCGTTGTATGAGCTTAGTTAACATTAAGTAAACTTAGACATGACTGATCTTCTCTCTTTTTCTCCCTCTCTTCTTCTATTTCTATATACATGGTATAAAATTTATCATCAATTATACCTTGGCAATTAGGATGAATGTACATTGCTTTATCTCAAATCAAATTTTAAAGGCATGCAAATTTCTTGTAATTCAAACTTTGTTCTTGCATTAGTAGATATATCTTTCCCGTTGCAGAATTATTGAATTGGAAAATAAATGCAACATACTTATATAGTTTATGATGAGCAACTGACAAGAGGGATTAAATCAGGAGCCAAAGAGCTTTGCTGGAATTGACTGGAGTCACTGCTGTTGAAATGCCAGAGCACAGTCTGTGCATATTTTCCCTCTCCTCTCACTGCCTAATTGAGAGAGGTGTTAATGCAGTGAAGAATGCCGAAAGCAAAACGCCAGCTTTGTAAAACAGGAAACAGATATATCGAATTATATTTTTGGTTGGACTACCGTCTACGATACAGCTGACCAAATGTGGTTGCTGCTTTGCCTGTACTGTAGTTATGAACAAGAGAGAAATTTGGCATGAATTCAGCAGTTGATAGCATCAAAATCCCCAGAAAACTCATGGCTCTAGTTATTTAAATGATAAGGGCATCGTTTGTTAAGAGTTGAATAAAAATATTTATAATGTACATTGTGGTCTTCTGCATTGACTGATAGGTATTGAAGAAGAGAAATATTGATTTTCACATTTCTCTAGTGCCTTTAGAATTAGGAGAGTGAGTCTTTCTTCTTGCCCCAATCTGCTTTAGATGAAGCTGACTCTAAAAGGACAAATTAGAATTATCAAATAGTGTTTAGTGTTAACATGAAAGAAGATGGGACAGGCCAAAGTATCATCATTAAATACGATGCACGTAACATACTGGCTCATGTTAATTAGTCTGTCAGTGAAAAGCAAGGAGCTCCAAGTGACTGTGGGAAAGTGACTTGGCAATTCGCTATTGCTGGTCAATCTCACAAAAGGAGAATTGTCCATTGTGAAAAAGTAGAGAATAAGAAATCAAAGAATCTGTTAGAATTTGATATGGTGGTGGTAAGAGGGATGACCAGAAGGGAAATCTAAAACTTATTGGGTTGATTTTCTGAAAATATAATTTGAATTTATCTCTTTGAGGTTCCAAAGGAGCCTAATGGTTAGAAGATTGGTATTTTATCATGTAAAGTGTTCTTTTATACTTGCTCACATTATTCAGGTGAGCAAACTTTAAATTTGGTGGAAAAGGAAACAACTTGCATTTAGACACTAGAATTTATTTTAAATAGAGCACACAGAAATCAAATGCAGAGCAGAACCATAGGAAATTGTGAACTTACTATGCAAATCCTTTATTTGCTTGTGATTTCTAGGTGCAGTGGCTGCACGCACATCACTTCCTTGGTTTGGACACTTGTGGAAGTCAAAACACAGAATACAAATTTAAATTATCTTAGCAAATAGAAACCATACTCTGACTTTTAGTAATAGTGTAAAAAGCTTATCTAGGAAGAAAAAAGACCGGAATCACCACACTAGGATCTGCCACAGACAACATTTAAATTAGTTATATGGATTTTATATCTTTGGTACAATTAATTTCCATTCAATGGTTAATGACCACAATATAAAGAAGGAAGTAGAGCACAAATTTGGGGGGTAACTATGAATATTTTACTATGCAATAAAAAGTACTTTATTTTGTTAATTACTTTTATTTTATAGTGTGCTTCATGCTACAAATAGTTTGAAGTAAATGAATCGCTGTGTTCATCATTAGGTCAAATTATTCATTCCCTCCCTCTCTCCTTTCCTCCCACCTTCCCTCCTTCATTTCTTTCTTCCCTCCATATTTATTGAGCAGCTAACCAATTCCAGGCATTTGGGTGGATGCTAGTGACATAATGGGGATTAAAGCTGAAATCATTTTTACTCATATAAACATTGATTGAATAATCTTCAACATATCCCTCAGACATAAACCTTGATATTTTGAAGCTTTAGCATTATGAGGTAAGAGTCCCATTTTACTAAGAAAAGAGTTATTTGAATACAGAAAGGTAAAACCCAGAGTACCATCACATTTTCCTCCTTAATAACTCAAAGATACATAAATATTTTTTGCATAACTGAGGAAGTCTAAATATTGATTGCCATGCAACCAATTAGAGTGATGGATTAAAGGGACTGGAAGAAATTGTTGCAGACTATTAGTTCTATTCCTCTCCTTTCATGAAATGTGTAACATGCCAAACTAGCTGGGTGAAGTGGGTGGCGAAGGGTGCAGTGGCTAGTATTGATCACCAGCTTTATCTTTTTAGATGAGTCAACTGTAGCTTGTTATTTTAGCTAGAAATCTCTTGGTCTATGGGACTCTTTCCTTGGGTTACAAGTTCTCTGAGTACCACTGGCGTGGAACTGGAAAGATGCTGTAGAGTCCTAACTATGACTGCAAGGACAAGCCAAATGCCTTTCAATTACACTGCATTCTTTCCTGTTTTATATCATTTATAATAGAAGGACCTTTTTAAAAAACTAAATAATACTGTATGACACTCTTGGATGTGATCTTATAAAAGGGTTCCTTTCATTTTTGATAGGAGAATTTGCTGGATCATATTGTAAGGTAGAGGACTAATCAAACTGAATATAGTTGTTGTGTTTGGGATTGAAATCTATAGAATTCCTTTATTCAAGATAGAAAGTTTCTATTCTATGACTTATCTTTCTAGCTACCAATTCAGAGGGGATGTGGGGTAGTAGGCAGTATGGTAGATCAAGATTCAGAAAACCTCATCCTGACTCTACCACACATTAAACATGCGACCTTGCCCAAGTCTCTAAGGCCTTGGAATCTCAGTTTCCTCATCTTTCTTTGTTTCCTCATAGATTGTGAAGTATGAAAAAGATAATGTAGATAATGTGCCTGAAAGTGTCATGACAATTGTGAAGCATCATAAATGTGTAAAGAGTTATTTTGGTATAAACACAAACTATACTCCTGACTTAAAAAAAAATGTACTAGTATGTTTCAAAGTAAACAATAAGTATAAGGTTCAGAATTTCTTACACATAATGGACATGCAAATATATAGCATTAGATACTCCCCAAATTGGTGTTAATGAACATATATTTCATCACGATTATAGATCTGTATTAGGCACAGTGAAGTCATGCTGAACTCAAAGTTCTGCATAGATACGCATAATATCTTTTGAGCTCATTTATTCAATAACACTAACCTGGGTTTAGAGGGTATACAGATTATTAGGATATGTTATCTGTAATTTTAAGAGCTCAAAATCTAGTTGAGGTCAGCCATATAAACAAATAATTTCACTTTTATATAATAGGCCCTATTGTATAATCGAGAGCAAGTTTCAGTTAGCACAAAAGACAGAGTAAGACAATAAAATCCATACTTTAAATAAATGTTTCCTTTATTATATTTTCTCCAGTTAAATAATGGTTCATTAATGGTTCAATAATAATTATTATTAAAACAAAATGATTTAAGAATATATAAAAGAGTATATACCATGTCTAAATGGCAGAATCTACCTTTTGTTCTGAGAGTGGAATTATATATGCTTTATTCAATGACCTAATAGACTGTATTTCAGACAATTGCTATGGTTTGGTTATAAAAATTAGCAATTTTCAACTAGATGCAATGCTTGATATGGAAGAGAATAAGAGAGAGTGCCTTTTTTTCTAAACTATTTTACCACTTTCTTGTGAAGTCTCTTAATATTTTACTCCCAAATATCCCCAGTTCTGCCTCCCTTTCCATTCTGAATTTTATCCTTTTTCTCCTTTTCTTTACCTACCTGTCTATTCTTCCCACTTTTTCTGTTTTCCTTGCAATCCTCAAATTCCAACCAAATACAACTCTAGAGTACTTAATGGATTGGGCCTAACCTAGATAGGAACCATTTTTCACCTTCATTAAAAACTCTTTCCAAAACGAAGAAGGCTTTAATGTCTTTTTAGCTTAGAATGTTTCCACTTTTTTTTTTTTATAGGTCTGAGGCATATTTAATGGCTACAGAATCAGGATTTTTGTCTACAGGCATAATTCAGACTCATCACCTAAAATCAACAATAACAACAGCAATTGATAACAAGTAACTGAGAAAAAGGCAACCACCACACTGAAAAGATGAGATTGGTCTCTGTCCCTGTTGGGAGTTACTGTGGCTGCTTCTAGGAGGCAGTGACAATTTTATGAATGGGACTTCCAGCTTTTAAAAATTCTGCCTTTAATTGTAATGGTTTTCTATTCCTGTTTAAGAAATAAAACCTGTTAACTGCAGAAAGAGTAAGGGGCAAATTGTAGAAGCATATAGATACAGTTTGATTCTTTTTCCTACTTCTTACTGTAAGGTTTTTGTTATTATTGTTGTCCTGGTGGGTGGGTGGATGGAGCACATTTTCGATAATGGAGTGAAATGAGTATCAAAATGAGTGTTTCAAGTATTGCCCTGTGAAGTCTGTACTAGTTTGGGTGGGTGTGAAGGAAGTGGGGAGACGGTTCTTTAATATGCGGGAAATTGTCTCCAATAACTCGCAAAGTGAGCAACTGGGGCTCTACGAGTGGAAGGTTGGACTGTCTCAGTGTTCAGTTTGGCACATGTGTAGTCATCTGGAGTCTTTCTTGTGTGTTTGTGCCTTTTTAGTCTAGGGTTATAGCAACAATGGGGAGACAAACATATATACTTGCTTGAGAAAGTATGGCTCCCAAACATAGAGTAGGGTTAGAAATCTTTGTATTAAGCTATAACCAGAGAGGATAAATTATTTACATGGTCACACCTTCAAGGGTAAAGTATAAGTGAACTTCAGAAATTAGGCTGTGATTTTCCAGCCATGATACCATGGCTGTCTTAAAGATGTGACTTTCTGAAAGACTTGCATTGATTTTGAAAATTAAAAAGATTGTCTTAGGCAGGAAGAAGCTATCCAAGTCATGACACATTTTTCTCTGTGATCCATAATTAGGTGAAAGATTCAAGATATTCCTAAAAGAATTTGTAGAATTATAATAGTGACACCAAAAATAATGTTCTTTATGGAGAGTCTCCATTCTAAGGAGCTGAAAATAATTTGGCTTCTGCTCCCTCCTTCATCTTTATAAAAGAAGGAGGGCAAGGTTAAGGTAATTTAGAAAAAATTAATGACTAATGGAAGAGGCAGGAAATAACCTAAAACTAGTTTGGTCTGGAATAGAATGGGCTCTAGCCCAAACCGTGAGAGAGAAAGCTTCCTTTGGGCCATCTTTGTACTTTTCATAGGTTCCTGTGTCTTTCAATGTTTCTTCTTCTAAGGCAGAGTTCTGCAGTCTTTTGGATGACCAAGGAATTCTACTGATATTCCTTTCTGGCTAACTATGTTTGAGAACTTAATGATCTGTCCTGTCCCTAGTTTCATTTATTTAGTTTCTTCTGGAATTCTGTGTTTGGCTGAATAAGGTATAACTTTCTTCCAAATAATACCTTGTCATGCAAGAGGCGTGAGTCTTGCAAAATTTTACATACTCCAATATCGTAATGTTCTGTATATAGTAGGGTTGAGCTACATTATGGCAAGAAATCTACAGATATATCTCAAATCCTTTTTCAACTTACTCTAGTTTAGTTGTTTGGAAGGTAAGAAGTGGCTTTGACTGAAGTGTTTATTAAATTCTGTCCAATTTTCATAGTATATATTGGCCCAGTATATTTCCTCAGTTGAACTGATGAGATCCTTTGAGAAATGAGAATGTGGAAGTGTAGATTTTACTGTCATAGGACCATCTTAATCGCCCATGTCACATTGTACTCATCAAATAATTAGTTCCATTCACTATTATCTGGTGGCCTCATAAACATTGAGTTAATTAGTTTTGGAATAGTTTGCTAACTCCTATTAATTTTTTGATCATTTTTCTATTTTAAAGCTATCCACCACCACCACCAAAGAAGACACACTGTGCAACGCAATCAGTTTTGCTTATTGTTTGTTTCTTTGGTAAAGGATGATGTTAATGATATAGGGATCTGATATTATATGAGGGTTTCTAGTACCCAACTTATTCTTAGCAAGCCCATTCAAAAAAATAAATGATATGTAATATATCATACCTGTTAATACTTGTTTGAACATGTTTTTCAGGTACCCATAATCTATGCTTTGTAGAGTAGTGATTTACGTGGTTGGCTTAAGAAAAGGAGGTTGTTCAAGGCTTAAATGCTCCTGTGGGTTTATTATGCATAAAATCCTGAGATTTAAACATTTTATTGAAGTGGTTCCATGATCATGTGGAGCAAGTTATTCTTGGCTGCCTATAAAGAAAGTAAAACACATTCTTGGTCTTATTTCTGTCTTTTATTCCTACCTGATGTCATCCTCAAATCGCACAATATCCTTAAACCAGGAGGTTACAACTAATTCCAAACAAACTTTATTGGGGACTTTCCTTCCTGCAGACATTTCCTAACAGAATATACTATAAACATTCTCAGAGCTCCCAGACAAGAGACGGTCCTAATGTTTGGTTCTCACTGCAAACCCTCAGCCTTGGTCTACTACACATGATTGTCAGTCAGAACCCTTCCTTCCCCCAGCAAAACCTTGCATGGCATACTGAAAGACTTTCATTAAAGCAGACTCAAACAGATGAATGCTGATATACTGGAGAAATAAACAGAAGGAAAAATGGCACATTTTCTGGGAGGCAGTCAAAAGCAGTTGGGTTGCTAGGGAGGAGGAAAGCATATAAGCATTTTTAGATCTCAGATTCTATTGGATATCTGAATGAATCCAGTTGAACTCATGGTGTAAATGTAAAATAAAAAAAAGAGTAATAAAAGAAAAAGAGAAATTATTGATGCATGTCAACCTCCCCTCCCTAAGTTTCGCTTTCTTTTGGTTTCCACATTTCCATTCTCCTAAATCAAACTGTATAATCGTGTCAGATAGTTTGCATTTGAGATTTGGTTTTGGTCTTTGTCAATAGTTATAATTTGCATAAAAGAAGCTGCTGTTGAATTTTAAACTATCTTTGCAATAAGGATTTAATTTAGATTTAATAGGACAGTTATCATATGTTAATTAAATACTGATGGATTATGAGAAACATATTTACTGAGGTTTACCAACAAGGTACAAAAATATGTTTTTGATCTAAGTTTGGCATTTAGCTAGTTTGTAGATTCTTCTGTAGAGAGATATAGTTATTCAGAGTTAATAATATGATTATTTTACTGAGGTTAAATTATACGTGACAGTTAAAGTATTTGTATTTGCAATTGAGGTTTATAGTAATGTTGCAGAGATGTGTGTGGATATGTTTTTCATCAGTGAACACTGAATCTTCCAACATCAATTATATATTTGTAAATCAATTGCTCATTATTTATAGCTACATTCATATTTTTGGAATTTGACTGTCTCTGTCAGGTAGTTATAAAACTGACCCTGATGGAATCCTTTTCTTTTTTTTAAATCAATTTTTCAATATACTACTATTAAGAAATGATATAATTTAAGTCATGTTTTCTTCAAATCAACACTTGTCATCTATAGGACTGATTGTATTCCCTCTAATTGAGTTCATTTTCCCCCACCATAGTAACGAATACACTTGATTGAATCCACCTTTTATTTTGAGAGCCAATACTTCTCCCATCTCTCTTTTTTTTTGTATGAGTGATTATAACCCTCTTTTTTTCCTGTCTCCTCTTCTATCATTTTATCCCTAAAGTCTCCCCTAAGGACTTAAAACCTGGCTTTCCACCAAAGTACATTGTCTGGAGTCAGAGTTCTTAAGAGTGCTGAGTTAACTTATCTCCTGAGTTCCTAGGCACTTTATAAAGACTACACAGTAAAACAATGGGAGCCAGTAAAAGTAGAGAGTTGAGGAATTATATGAAAAATGTGACCAATATGCACAGAAAATCTGGATCATTTCATCTCTAATTTTTCCCCTTCAATAACAGGATTATTTAGGTCTTGACACTTGCATTAAATTTCCACTTCTTTGTACATACTGAGATGCAGCCAAAGGCAAGAAGTGATTTTTGAGTTTTCTTTTTATTAAAGCAAAATATCTGAAATCCTTGATGCATAAGCTTTTATACCATATCTCATTTCTTTAAAAAAAAAAAAACCAACTAAAATTACATGTATGCTTAGGAAGAGAACACAAGGTGGCAGGGCCACAGCAGAAATAGCATTTCTTCCTCTTATTTAATTGTAATTTCTGGTGTTTTATTGCACAGTAGAGTGACTATGGTTAACAGCAAAGTATTGTATATTATAAAATAGCTAGAAGAGAGGCTTTGGAGTGTTCTCACCACAAAGAAATGATAAATAGATGAGGTGATGGATATACTAACTACCATGATTGTATCATTATATGACATATATATGTATCAGAACATCAAGCTGTACCCCATAAATATGTACTACAATGTGACAATTAAAAAAAAAAAAGAAATAGCATTTCTGTTGTTAGAATGCACATGCAGGTAGGTTAGAGATACAAATGGCCTTAAATTCCCTAAGTGCACTTTTAATTCAAATTTCACATACTATATTATTTTCTTTTCTATTGAAGCACAGTAGATCTTGGTTTTATTAAGTTAAAATATATAAGGACAGCAGGCAGACATTCTTAAAATTATAAATTATTTACCTGAAGTCTGTTATATTATTTTTCTTAGCTCTTTATGGCATAAGCTTCACTTGATTTTAGTTCTTTGAGAATTATTGGCATTTTTGGTAAGTAATCAGATAGGGTAAATATCACTGAACTTATCTATGCTATTCAGTCAAAGTATGTACAAAGTTGCGATGGATGTCTTAAGTTTTTGTTGGTAATGGACTGGAATATTTATATTATGGAAAAACTGGAAAGTTCTTGTGCTAGTTAAAGTGACAAAACTCACATAAAATATAAATACCACAATTTCAGTGACTTAACACATTGGAAGTTTAATTCTTGCTATGAAAAGTTCAAAACTGGAATTCCTGAGGGGCAAGCAGCTTTCTTGAAAATACTGATTCAGTAATGTATTTCCCTCTATCTATTGGCTCTGCCATCTCAACACTTGGCTTCCAAAATTACAGCAGAAGGAGAAAGAGTATGGGCATTACAAATATCAAGTCATATGGCAATAGCCTGGAAATAGTGGTTATCAATTCTACTCATATTCCATTGGCCAGCACTCAGTCACATGGCCACTTCTAACTGCAAAGGTTACTGGGAAATGTAGTCTATATATGTGTCCAGAAGGAGGAGGAAATGAGTTTGGTGACCGACTAACTAGTCTCTGGCATACAGCTCTGGTATTGTAAATAAATTATAATAAAGGCGAGATTAATAATCATGGCTACATATAGATATTTGGGGAAATATAACAGTCAGGCTTCAACTAGAGAAGCAGAACCAGTAAGAGGTATATATTAAGAGATTTATTGCAAGGAATTGGCTTACATGATTGTGAAGGCTGGCTAGGCAAGTCCAAAATTCTTAGGGCAGGCCACCAGGAAGGACAGCCTGAACTCTCAGGACTGAAGCTTCAATCCATAGCAGCATTTCTTCATCTTCAGGGAAACCTCATCTCTGCTCTTAAGGCCTTTCAGCTAATTGTATCAGGCCCACCCAGATTATCTAGGATAATCTCCTTACTTAAAGTTAACTGATTATGGACTTTAATCACACCTATTAAATATCTTCATAGCAATGCCTAGATTAATGTTTATTGAATAACTGAGGACTGTAGCCTAGCCAAGTTAACACATAAAACTTACCATCACAACATTTATGTGTGCATATATGTGTGTGTATGTATATAGTTATATATGATGATTAATATAACTCAAAATTGCTTTTAATTTCTTTGTCTTTTGATATTTACTGTGACTTTACAGATACATTTCTGTATGTGTTATATTTTGGGAACCAAAAAAATTTTTCCCCTTTGCATTTATTTTTAATTAGGAAGTACATAAGCTGCAGCATGGCCTGAGTAGTATGAACAGACTTGAGTTTAAGACCTTGTTCCACTATTTATTAGTAATTCTGTGACCTTGGACAATGTTACTCAATCACTCTGAGGCCAGCTTATTTTTATGTTGTGTGAGGTAATAATGGATATATCTGAAAATACCATACTATAGTGGTCCTTAATTCAAGGTTGCCACTCAATAAATGATGGATATCATTTTATGAGATAGGGATAGCTTACAAGTAGGGATGGATTCTCTCCCAGAGATCCGACAAGACTCAAAATCCTGGAACATTTCCCAAAACACTGTGTCCCACAGTGAAAGTAGCAGGATGCACCATGCCTGATATTGTGATACTCCCCTGGAGTCAGATGATAAGAGAGGCAGCGTTCAGAGGCAATGCGATGTCATGGAGAGTGGCTCCAAGACCATAAAATTTTTGCCCCAAATTTAGGTCTTTGTCATGAAAATATTATCTGTTCTCAAATTAACTCCTGAAGAGCAGTATGAAAATCAATATTTTGTTTGTTAAATTCATTTGTTTTTTCATTCAGCAAATATTTACTGAGTTGCTAATATCTCTCTGGTACTGTTTTAGATGAAAGTAACAGAAACATATTAAGACCTGTAAAGGGGTGGACTTCAGAGTGATAGTTTACAAATAGGAAAAATGGGGTTAGTAATTAAATATTTCCGTTAATAATGTTCCTAGTCAGTGTGGGATTGCTTTCTGCTGCAACAATAAAGGGTATTGTAAGAGTTTGAGTTTTATTGATATTTATGTTAGTAATCTGACCTTAACACATCAATTTTTTTTCTTAAAGCTTTCTGGGAAATTTAAACTTTTTCTACTTGCTATTTATGTAATCTACTACTTTTTTTACAGGAAAAAATTTAAAAATCAAACTAGTTGCTATTTTCCACATATGATTTTTGATAAAATATTACTATCTTGGGGGCAGACTATAGAAATCCAGGTCCTAAGGAAAATCTGAAGGTGAACAGTATATAAAAGTGGCCATTTATTGGCTGGAGAATCATTTGGACAGTGATAATTTTTGTAGATGCAATAAATGAAAGATAACCCTTTTTACTTTCCTTTTGTTGGGGATAGTTTATATAGTTTATAGGTTCAATAGTCAAATTTTCAAAGGTCATGAAGTACCTCATAAAAGAGGGACCGTCTAAGGCAATGTCTACTAAATGGTTGGAAACCACTTCCACAATGGTATATAATCTGGCAAACTCTGCTTTAGAATGTTAGTAATAGTGTGTAAATGTGTGTGATGTATGAAAAATTATTTTATATTATCTATTATGTGTTTCAGTATAAAGTTTATATTCGGTATAGGCAAAATTTCTGATTTTCCCACTTAATAAGTGCCACATACTATTTAATGAGCTCTAAATTAATTTTTAAAAAGGCATTACTTGTCAATAAATACATTTCCGGATGACGCATATGTTTGGTTTAGGAACTGAATATTTATTAATGTCAACTGAAACGTAAAACTTTATTTTATAGTATTAAAAATAGGCCAAACGAGCAATAATCCTATAAAATATTTGGCTTTTTTGTTTAATTCTGTTTGTTTCTAAATGAAGATTATACATATGCTTCCAGAGTGGATAATTTTTTCCTAATAAAGGAAAAGACAAAAAAATTCTCTTTTTATCATTTTTCAACATTCTAGAGACTTCTTGATGTGCTACATAAAACATTGGTCAAATATAAATAATTAATAAATTGAAGATGTTTTTGGCTATTTTTGTTATTTTATATCAAAGAAAGCTGAGGTTTAGAGGTGTTTACCACTGCAGAAGGTCAAGTATGAATTTGGCATTTGTGGATGAACCAAAATGTGTGTGTGTGTGTCTGTGTGTGTGTGTGTGTGTGTGTGTGTGTGTGTGAGAAATAGAAAGACTCAATAGTTACATGTTTCCTCCTTACTTCCTTCTTCCTGTCTTTTTTTTTGAACAATTAGTTTTAAAAAGTTGATAGAAATTTGTATGACTTTTAATATACCTGCACCAGCTTCCTTTCTTTCACAGAGTTATAGGTGGTATCCACTTTTGATTTTCAGTGGCTGTTTCGCTGAATTGGTTTTTGATCCAAAGTAACAATGTGATTTTATTTAAAGGAAGCACTGACAGAAAATAGTAAGAGTAGTGTCCTTTTGACTTGGTCTTGTGAAGTTTGTCATGGCTCTATAACCTAAGCCCATTTGTACTAGTATTACTACTGGATTCTTATTTCTGATTGCTTTTACTTGTATTCCTCTCCCCAGACAATTCCTTACCCCCACCCCTGGGGCTTGAAAAATACTTTTTTTTCCATTTATTTATATATTTTTAAAATGCACAAGTGCAGTTTGTCTCTGTTAGTTAAAATGATATTAAAGTTAATTTAGTGGTATCAAAGTTTGTTCGATGATCCTGTATAAGATATTTAAAGGTATATTTAATAAAAGAATAAGAAAAGAATGGCAACTGTAAACTGCAACACTACATGGAAGAGATAACTCAGAAATTGGTATGATTATAATAGTTTGAATGATTTGTAAAATTCTAGGAGTCGAAGAGCTATAGTGAACTTGCTAGTGATTAGCAGTGGTGTGTAATAGTGAATACTATTTTGAAATTATTTTTTTCGATAGTATCTCTTTGATTACCAGGAACAGTTTGGGTACTTTCAGTGTAGCTTTTCACACATCATAGAGCCCTGATTGGTTTTCTGACATTTGGCATGTCCTGAAGTCCTGAGAACTCGCTTGATATTAATTTTAATAGTTCATGTACCAAAAATGTGCTAAATGTTTCCAATGTTCCAAACCCAAAATCACATTTCACAACCAGATGATCCTTATAAGTTTGTTTCCCAGAAGATCATAATCCAGTATTGAAAAATATGTATTTTAATATCAGATGTTTTCTTAGTTAGCATCTGTTTTTTTAAGGCTCATAATTCAGTAAAATGTCATGTTTCAAAGTACAGAGTATTTTTAAATAATTAGAAATGGGTAAGCCAATTTGGAAGTATGACAAATTCTAGTTCTGTGAATTTTAGGAATGTATTGGTAGAAAGAGGAGAAAGAGGGTCTGCTCTGATATTAGAGGTCAGAGCAAATAATTTCAACACCAGGAGCCAAATGAGATATATAGTTATGCATAAATCAATACACATCTGTGTAACAGGCACTTCACGTTGAATTCATCAGACCGTTGGTTAAAAAAAAAAAGTTTGGAAAGTGGGGGAGGGATCGTGAAATAATCAAGAGCAGGTAAAAATTTAATTATAATGAATTCCATGAGACAGCTAAATTGTTTTGTAGTGACTGGATACATTGCTGTAAATATTTCCATTCTGCAGGAGATGAGAAAGAGTTTAAGCATAGTTTATCTGAAGCAAATTAAGAAGGAAAAAAAATAGTGCTTTGAACGCAGAATTTAAAATTGAGTGGTGAGTACTATGCTTATACCATATCCTCCTGGTTCAGTAGTTTGTTTTGTTGTTCTCTGTGGAAAGTTAATAGATTTTTAGAGGATAGGGTGTTGTATACTTGAAGACGGGAGATGTAAGAGACACCTAACCCTAGTATCTTTGATAAAGTACACAAAATATGTTAAATGAGTGAATACAATTTGAAAGATAATTCCTGCTTGAGGGAGGGCTAAGGTAACAATGCGAACCTCTGCCATGGCCTGACTCAACTTCAGTATGCCCTTCCCTGGAAGTTTTTGTAGATAGTGGCTCTTAGGATAGAAATCATCTCCTCTTTCCTTAGTCCCTTTGATACTCTTTGCAGAACCCTGGGCATCAAAGACATGAGGGATTTTGAATTTGCTCAGAAAGTTTCCAGGTGGTATAAATGGTTTCCAGTGTAGATCCAGCATACTTTTGTGGCAAATTGTTCCTCTCAAAGAAGCTATAAACCCTTGCCTTACAAATTCTCTCTACAATGATGATGGAACATTTGAAACATCATAATCGAATAACTAAAATACCTCCTGCACAGGTAATCTTTTAAACTCTATGAATTGATGCTACATAGAATGCATCTTGGCAGTTACGGCTCCTCGACTGTATTCTTCCTATACTAAAGACCAATTAGCTTTTTATGTCCTGACTGAACTGATAAATCACCCATCCCAGTCACCATTTGATATCTTGAAAATACAGAATTTTGGAGTCAGAAGAGTCATTATGGGTTATTTTGTAGAGGAAGCAAATGAAGATCAGCCCAATTAGTGTTTGAGTAGGTTCTAAACCTCAGGCATCTGGATTGCATATATAGGTTTTTCTCTTTGCAGTTTTCCTACTTCCCAGTTCCTGAACTTTAAGATTCTAACTCCTTTCTTGCCTTGGATTACAGGGTTCTTCTTTCAAGCAATATCAAGAGATCAGGCGAGGCAAGAGATTTAACTGTGATCTTTGTAAAAGTTTGATTTCAGAAATAATTCATAAACCTTGTAGAAATATACATTGTTTAGCCCCACATTAGGCCTAGTGAAAAAAAATCTATGTGTACAGGTCCCAGGACTTTATATTACCTTCCATTTAAAAAAATCCCAAGGTAAGTAAAACGATGAGACAGTACTGTTGATTAAGGTATATGTACACATAGGATATAATATTATTATTTGGGGCTACACCTTGCCCTTTCCTCATAACTTTTTCCTCTCCTGGTCCTCCCCAGCTCAGTCAATGATACCTTCCCCCTATTGAGGTGTTCAAGCCAGAAAGCCAGGAGCCATCTTTGATCCCTCTTTTTCCCTCATCAGTTCCATTAGGATATTCTAACTGCACTGCTTCTAGGATTTCCTGCCTCCCATCTGTTTTCCATGAATATAGCCAGAGTGATGAATTTCCAAAGTGCACATGGTTATGTTCCTCTTCTATGTAAAGCCTTTGATAGCGTATATCAATATTGCCAAACTATGCTCTCTGTAACTATATAACAGGCATATATTACACACACACACACACACGCGCGCACACACATGTGTATATATATGTATATCCGTCTCCGTGTCTTAATCTACTCAGGCTGCTATAGCAAAATACCATAGACTGGGTGGCTTAAACAACAAGCAATTATTGTCACAGTTCTGAAGGCTGGAAGTCTGAGATCAGGGGGCCATCACGGTCAAGCTCTGGCTTGCAGATGGCCTCCTTCTTGCTTTATCCTCACACTGTGAAGAGAAGCAGCTCTTTCTCTTCCTCTTCTTAAAAGGGCACTAATCCTATTATAGGGGCTCTACCCTTGTGACCTCATCTAAACCGAATTACCTCCCAAAGGTCTCGCTTCCTAATAACACCACATTGAGGGATAGGAATTTAATATATGAATTTTAGGGGGACACAAACATTGAGTCTGTAACAAGCCCCACAATCAAATGTGTTTTGGAAAGGTTAAGTCAACCAGAAAAGGGTTTTAAACATTGCTGTTTTTAAAGCAGGATTTTGGCTTTTATATGCATTGTGTTATTCCAGGAGAGTGAAACTATATTGTAGGCACTGTTTTCCAGAGAGATTAAACTATAGAACTCCATCTTCTATAAGGCATCTTGAGGAACTAACATCCAGGGAACACACTCTGATGGGCTGCCTTTTGACAATGGGCATTTCTAGACGTGTTTTGAAAAAAAAAATCCTTTCTTTTCTTCTTCGTACTTTGAAATTAAAGCACCATTGCATACTATCTTCTCTCCTGGTTGTTTTCATTACTGATGTAGATAGAAAAGCTTCCTAGAAAAATTTCTGTTGCTCTCTTATTTTGCAAAGTTATTTGTGTAAGTGAGAGACGGTTGTGCAAAACCTGGAAGAGGTTTCCAGGTGGAGACATAGAGTGGATCTAAGTAGATTGTCCTTAGGGAGCAAGCAAAGGAAACAGCCTGCACGCGACAGATCACTGCAGTGGTCCCTATCCTCAATCCATTGCTAGGCTGGCTTAAGTACAGGGGCTATTGATCAAAGAGGCCATTTTATGTATTATTGTTTCTCATGGGGCTAAGAGACAAAAAATGTACATGTTTTCTTCTGCCTTGTCTTCTGCTCATGGGAAATGGTGATTTTTAGAACTTAAACACTTGCAAATACTAGGAATATTTTGAAAAATGTCTTAAATTTTATATGTGTGAATGGGCTCACTGTCCCACAGTTGCCAATACAGCCTAGTAGATTCTAACTTTATAAGAGCCAAAGCTTCTGTGACAAAATAAATCAGAATACTAAACCAAGTTCTTTAATTTTATTACTGGCTTGTTGATTTGATGTCACATAGGTATTACTTATAGTTATTGACGAGTTCAGGCAATAAAGTCAACTGTACAAATTGGAATCTTATTTAATTATCCACTCCATGTAAATAAGTTCACATCAAAACTTGTAAGTTAAATATAACTTTATTTTAGTAACTCTTTATTGTCTCCTTGGTGAAAACGAAAATAAGATGTTTTGATTTTTCCATTTAATTACCACACAGCAGTTAGTATTTTATATAATTTAAAAATAAAACAAATTTTTAATAATTAAAAAATTGATTTGTCCATTTACTTACCACATAATAATGTTTCAAACTGTCAGTGCTAAACATTTGAATGTTTGAAAAATCGACGAGCCTTTGTTTTACCAGATATTCTTTGAAATTGTTGCCTGTTTTACAGCCAGAAGGGCAGAAAGACATAGGCTACAATGTTAGACATTTGCATGTCATAGCAAAATTGGTCATGTTTTAAAGAAGTAGAGAATTTATAGCCAGTCACTCCCTTTGTTGCTGCTCATGCTGACAGTTTTCTCTGGGACTAAGATAAGTGAGATGTGGAGAAAAATCTACTTGACTCAAGAATTTAAAAGTATTCCAGAGCACATACAATTTTTATTTGTCAAGTATACCTCAATAAAGCAGGAAAAAATAATTATCTTTTATTCGTGGATAATTTTCTTTGGTTGAATCCTAAATCTATACTTAAAGACTGTCCAATGTCAGGAAACATTGCATAAACTTATTTTTAAAAACGTATTTATTATAGTTCAAATAATATACTCAATATGTTCTTTGTTCAATCTCTAAGCACTTTTTTAGGTGAAGAATATCTAAATTTAAAGCAATGGGTCTAATTGTTAATCTAAAAAAAGTACAAATATATACTAGATTTCCCATTTTCCTAGATTTATAAATGCTTTGTAACATATTCGTTGTATTTTTTTACAAAAATTTTTTTGCTTACTTTTTGTTACATATAAAAATTTATGAGACCCATGTGAAACAAATGATAGATGGCTTCCTTAGGGAAAAATCAAAGTATATTAAGGTACTTCATGTTTTATTAATAATACAGGAGTTCTGAGTTAGACCTGGAAAAATTTAAATGGAGAGATGGAAAACATTACATTGCAAAGAAACATTGATTAAACATGATGGCAAAAATCAAGATGATTTTATATACTGGATTCATTATGAAATATGTATAAAAAATTACACGAAGCTGAAAAGATTGTTTTACCTGTTGCAAAGGTTTACTGAGTTTATCTTGACTCCAGTCTCTATACACAGCATTGTGCTAGGTTGATTTTATACTCTTCTTCTTCTTCTCCTTCTCCTCCTCCTCCTCCTCCTCCTCCTCCTTCCTTCTTCTCCTTCTTCCTTCTTCTTTCTTCTTCTTCCATTTTGAGTAATGAATAATTGTCTCTTGTACAATGAGAGCCAGTGTAATAACAAGGTAGACCCTTTATTGTTACCATATATGTTAATTTTAAAATATTCTTTTTCTTTTCAACGTAGATAGTGACCGTTGCTGGAGAGAAGTTACCGTATCATAGATCCTTTGGGGAATTCTAATTATTAGACTTCTATACTTTTAAAACAAATACATGTGTCCAAACACAATAAAAATCCCACAATAAAATTCTTATTTTAAATGCTTAATAACTAAAACAGATTATCTTTGGAGCTGAAGATTTAATTAAATTCATCGAATATTTGTTAGCACTTCATTGTTGTACCTGCAGTGTCTCTCCTACTGCCTATTGCATACTTGGCACTCGACTGACCCTCCATTTGGAGAATGAGGAGCAGATGGAAGCATTTTCTTAGCTGAAACAAGTTGTCTATAAAAGTGTGTGAACTTTACTTGTCCTTAAGGTTCTTTCAATTAGTGGTGGATTTGAAAAAGTGAAAACAAGAAAGAAGACATTTCAGGAAGAACGAACTGAATGTGGAAGAGCAAGAAGGTGAGAAAGCTCAGGAAGTGCCTGGGAGTAGCACATAGCTTAGGGTTTGAAAAGGTTTAGAAATGAACTAAATGCTGGAAGTGGGAGTTGATATCTTACTTTAGAAATTTCAGCAATGGACTACACTTGTTCTTAAATGGTTAGGAAAGGGCACAACTTGGAAATGTTTTGATTGGAGAGGTGACATGGAATTAGGAAGCTTAACTGGATGGCAACGTTTACCAAGTCACCCATAGGCCTGAAAAACGGAAGCTGCCAGAAGATGCAAACCAGGCCATTCAACTATGGTCTATACTGTGTTTCTGAAATTATCATTATTTTTATTTTCTGGATTCTTGTGTGATAGCTTTTTTATATTTATTAGCAACTCCAGAACACTTTGTCTCTTAGTTTTGCTAATGGTCTTTTATAGCATACCATGATACCTAATAATACCCAATACCTTCCTCTCTTAGGTAGTGTATTTAGCTATCATGAGTTTCTGAAAATAATGCCTTAGCATGAGATATATATTTATGGAAAGAAACATTATACACATATCATATATATCTCCCATATATATCTCATATATATGATATGTGTGTAAAGCAAATACGTAATATAGATTTCATATGTGTATATCCATATATATATGTGTATATAGCCTTAGCTGCTGTGTTGTTTATTGTGGTTACTATTAAACACTCCAAATATATGTAGCCCACAATTGGAAAATATAAAAGTTTGTCTGACTGCCCTTCAGATAAATTATCCTTCTATTTGTCATTTCATATTCAACTAAGACTTTTGGAACATGGACTATTCTCCAGGTACTTTCATTTAATAGTGAAAATTAACTTTTGTAGTGTTAATTTTGTATATCAATCAGTCATTGTTCTTACACATTATATATATTATTCTGTTTAATAATTACAGTCTTGATTTATATGTTACCCATTTCTCAGAAGAATAAATTGAGGTTTGGAGACATTAAAGATTTTCCACATGCCAGACAGTTAAGTGTTTTAGTTTCAAATAGTGCTACTTCTTCATGAATTAATATAATTGAATCCTGGAAAAAATAATTTTATGCAGTGTATATTATTATTCCTATTTGTGTTTATATTAGGAAACAGACTAATTCATCCAGACAGAAAATAGCTAAACTAATCTCTAAATCCAGGGTTTTCAATTCCACATGTCGAAGCTTCATGTTGGACCAACTTCCTCACTAATTTTAGGACAGAGAAGCAAAGTAAAACACAGATAATTTGTGTTCCCAAATTTGTGTGCCCCTGTCTATCAATGACTTCTCTAAAATACTACTTTTTTTGTTTTAATGATTCAAATTACACCCAGCTAAATTTCTGACTATTTATCACAATCTCAGATTCAGTGGTTTTTGGTATCAATTTTATCTGTACATCTATATTTTCAGTGATATTTATTTCTGTTAGTGTCTAGGGTTGGGACCTTAAATTCTACATTTTCCCCTAGAGGTTTATTTTATGTTGCCTCTAGTTATCTACTGGAAATGGCATGTATGACCCTAGGCATCTTCATGGTAGATTTTCCTGCCACTCTCTTCTGTCTATTCTGTGCAGCTGCCTAATGAGTCATTTCAATGTCCACTTCATATTCCTCAGATGCATTTCATTTAGTTAGCCAATATATTACACATGCATGAAGAAACACTTCTTATAAGGTTCTTGTTCAAGAATGCCTTAGATTAGTGGGTGGCTTGGAGCAGAGGAGAGGAGGATGACAGAAAGAAATTAATGAATTTCCCACAGAAAGGTAATTATTTAAAATGCACAATGAGGAATTTCTCATAACCCAAATAACCCTGACAACATATAGAATACATGTTGAACATACACCTATCTTAGCTGTTGAGCCAACTCAACTTGTTAAGGTGACACTAGTTGGCATTTTGTTCAGGTCACACAAGGAGGTAAATGATTCGTTTTAAAATGTTTGATAATATGAGGTTAATTAATAGGTCTTAGGGGCTTAAGAGTCTTATGAATGATATTTTAAAATCTATAATAAAAGCTTTAAAGCATCACCTGCAAAATGAAAAAGTGTTCTGTTGTTTGAAATAATATCAATATGAATCACCAGAAGTTATTAAAGTGAAGGTCATAAATTTTATTCTATTTCTCTTCTGAACAAACACAGCTCAGGGTTTATGATGCATGCCTGGGGTGGTCTTGGTCATTTTGCTGTCAGACAGAAGTATGTTACGTTGTTCCAGAAATATAGATGTAATACTTTATGTGTTGGGAAAAGTTGTTTGTGATATTCCAGCACCATTTTGGGAATAATTTTACTTTAATATAGAATAAGCAAAATATTGTTAATAAATAAATAAAAGAGCTGGCCTGAAAAATTATCTTAAAAGATTACAGATACTTCCAACCATGTTATATTTAAGTGAAATCATTGAGTGTTAGGTAGCATTCCCTTTAAAAATTGCAAATGGTGGCTCAAAGGCTAGTTTTGGCTCACAGATGTTTGGTCCACATAGTGTTTTTAAACAATTGAGTTCATTTCCAACATTCAAATATGGGAGAATTTTACCCAACATATTATACCATATTTCTGGCTTCTCTTGAAAAATTGGAATACCTGGCAACACTGAGAAAGCCTTCCTACATGGCTATTGTTAACAAGAAGTATAGAGATTGTCCTCTACACACATTTGCCAAAATGTAAATTCCATGAAGATTCGTGAAGAACTGTTTTGTTGCTTGATGCAACCTGAGGACCAGGAAGAGTGTCTGGCTATTGATGCTCAATAAATATTTATCGCATAAGTCAACCTGTGGTCTTTTAGTAAATATTTGTTGAATTAACAAGGCATGAGTTTTCCAATTTGATACCTACCAGTACTTATTGTATTATACTCAAACTGCCTCTTTAAATTTGTTATCTCCCTGGTCCCATAGGCATTTTAAAAAATTCATTAAACAAAATTATGGTAGAATATACATAAGTAATTGATGGTAAATCTAGGCTGAAACCAGTTTCTTTCCTCCTACGTCTATGTTCCTTGCAGTGCAACACGCTAAATTTCTTATTTTTCCACTCACAGAAGGAAATGTTCTAGATATCTAAGCCAAGAATGAGAGACAAAATATCACAATTCAACTAAATTCAGCCCTAACCCCGGTCATGGTACAGTATTTGAAAAAAAAAAAAAATCACTAATCGTATAATAATGTATGAAAAGCCACACATACAAACTTATTTTGTAAATTGCAATTGTTAAAAATATCTCTATTATGTCCTATGTTGACTTATCTGATTGTATTGGCTCTGTTTTTGGCAGCCTACTGAAAAGAATGTACACTGGCATGAGCACACAGACAAATGTCTCACAATATTTGAAATACATGTTTTAAATCTATCCACTGGTCTCAATTGATTGGAATTGGTATCAGAACACCATTCTGGTAACTGATTTTATATAACTTATCTAAGCATTTAGAAAAGGTCAAAAGTGACTAATTAATTATTTTTAGAAAGTCCCTTTAGGTTTGGAGTAATGTAAACTGTATTTGACCAAATACTTTTTCTTTTGATTAAGGCTAAAGATCTGCTTAACAACCCTTTTCAGGTTGGCCTTGGCCTGTGAAGGGATGAAATCTATTCAGGATACTCTGGCTATAACAGGCATATATCAGATTTCAGGGGAAGCCCTAAACTTGTCCCGCAAGGAAAAGAATAAATTAAAAACTTTTTTGATGCCTGTTTTTTAAAAACACAGGAATCCAAGATCAGCCTTTATCCTCAAAGTCCTCCTTGATGGTAGGTGGTCTGCCTTTCCACAATCATCTCATTTTGCTACAGATTTCATATAGTTCTCTCTTGTTCCTAATACTTTTTCTGATATCTACTCTAAATCTGACTGTAGATTTCTCTTTTCTCCCTCTCTCACTTTATTTATATATATATATATATATATATGTGTGTGTGTGTGTGTGTGTACATATGTGTGTATGTGTATATATATATATGTATAGGGGAAGTATTATATATAGTACATCTCTTTATATATATAATATATGAGTTGCAGGTACCAAGGGTAGATCTTACAAGAATAGCTGGAATAAGAAGCTAATGAAAATTTGTCATACAGTACCCTTGCACTGCTCAGCCCCTTGGCCCTAAGCACAGAACACCTGCGTGGTTTTTTTTTTTTTTTTTTTTTTTGGTGTTTACTTTCAAGCAAGAAAATCAGAGGACTCTTCTATAAAGAAAATTGATGATGTTCCTGGGGACAGTTAAGGGTTCTAAATTGGGTATTTGACACTCCAAAATGAAGATGTCTGGCATCCTGAAAATTGTGGAGCCTCCACCAAGGCTGTATCTCCAGTATACACACCCCAAAATAGATCTTTCATACTCCCAAATCACATACACAGAATGCCCAGCAAACTTCCCAGTTGAGAGGGAGGCTTGGTGGGGATGACTGCCTGCCATAGAGGAAACAGGCCAGATTCCTCTGTAATCCGCATAATCCTTTTCTCAAATGTGACATGGGAATCACAGTCACTAGCCCTGTAAGGAGAATTCACAGCATGAGTGAGATAGACCTTGATACACAAAAATAACAATCGAAATAGGCGATTCAAGAATGAGAAAATAACTTAAATTCTTTTCAAAAATAGTATCACAAGTACAAGGAGAATTGTATCCATAAAGAGTGAAAATCAGGCCGGGCGCGGTGGCTCACGCCTGTAATCCTAGCACTCTGGGAGGCCGAGGCGGGCGGATTGTCCTGAGCTCAGGAGTTCGAGACCAGCCTGAGCAGGAGCAAGACCCTGTCTCTACCAAAAAAAATAGAAAGAAATTAATTGGACAGCTAAAAATATATATAGAAAAAAAATTAGCCGGGCATGGTGGCGCATGCCTGTAGTCCCAGCTACTCGGGAGGCTGAGGCAGTAGGATTGCTCGAGCCCAGGAGTTTGAGGTTGCTGTGAGCCAAGCTGACGCCACGGCACTCGCCCCAGGCAAGAGAGTG
>RJWJ010016303.1:0-34710 GCA_004363605.1 Indri indri
TTGAGAACCATCAGAGAAAAAAGAACAATTCTGATTGTCCACTTCCCACCCTGGCCAATTAGTACAAAAGTCTTAGTAGCTCTTCTTTGTTACTTTTTTCAAATCAGAAAATGATTAGGGTTGATTGAAACAGGAAGGCAGGGAAAATGTTTCCTTCCTTTGGACTAAACCATACTGGCAGGGGTAGGCTTGTATGTAGGCTATCTGAAAAAGTGGGCCCACAGAGCCAAAGCTGCTACAGAAGTCACCTCTGGAATAAGCTAGAATTTTGCCTGTTGTTCCCAAGATTTCTATATTATCAACTTACACTCAGTTGCCAAGGCATCAAAGAATTGGGAGATTATGGAAGGATCCTTTGCTGCTGGACCTGTGTCCTGGAGTTAAGCGAAGCAAAGGAGGTTTTTCTTAAGATGTGAGATACCAGGAGCTGGTTTAGATACAAGTTATTGGCATAAAATTTTACAGTACAAACCTGTTTGAAAGTAACCTGAGGCTTTTCTATTCTGTTGATTTTTTTTTTTTTTAACTCTATAAAGCCATGGGTTGCAAGGTAGCTTGCCATCATTTCAGAAAGTATTTTTCTAAACAGAAATGATAGTTTTGTTGTTATTTTTATTAAAACAAGAACTATAGCAGTAATAACACTAGCTCTCTTTTAAAAATTATTATTTAAAATAGATAATATATTCAAATGGCTCAGAATTTAAAAGGTGCAAAGTATATAGTGAAAAGTTTTCCTCATATGCCTGTCCTCTAGCCACTGAAGCCAGTGCTACGAGTATCTTTGCTTCTGGAAGTAGTCTGTAATAGCTGAAATATTTTGGGGTTTTACAAGGTAGCAAGTAGTAAGCGTTATACATCTTATGATATGCTGATGAGCTATAAGATAAATGAGTTAGCTACCTTTACTTACATATACTTTGCAGTTTTCCACAGCTAGCGTTCCAGACATTTACCACTTTTAAACCCCTAACATCAGTCCTTTTCAGTCTCGGCAGCAACATTGCCTTCAGTTCAGAAAGTGAAGAAGGCCATCAAGTGCGAACCCTATCAAATTTTCTATTGTCTACTTCTAAATATATTTTTCACCCATCCTTTCTGCATTTTCTCCTTAATAATGAGTTGTCCTTGCTGTCTTCTAAGGCTGATCCTTCCATGTGTGCTCTTGTCCTCATCTTTTCCAGTGGGATCTTGTTAGATTATCTTTCCTTTTGTAACTTCAAGCATTGATCCTTCTCAGTGACTGGTTATATTAAGCTACACACATGCTTATATACTATTCATCCACAGGAAGCTGCTACCCACTTTCTAATCTTTACCAACACCGGTTACTTCTGGAAAGAATAACCTGTCCAGCTTTTCTGGTCTGCTCCCTTCACATTCATTCTCAACTGTGGTCTGACCCCATATACCTCGTACAACTATTCTTGCTAAGGTCACCAGCAGGCAACCTAATTGCCAAATTCCTGGCCTATTTTTCATTGTTATCCTTTTTAGCATGTGTCATGCCTTCCTTGAATCCTTTCCTGTCAGCTTCCGTGGCACCTCTCTTAGTTTTGCCTGCCCAGCTGCTGCTGCTGGGTCTCTCTGCTACCATCTCTTCCTCTGCTCACTCCCTTAATGTTCGTCAGACTGTGGTTTCAATCACTACCACCTTCTTGGTGACTTTCAGATCTCATTTCTAGCCACCTACCTTACTGAGCTCCGTACCTATATTTCCAGCTCTTCACAGAATAGCTTCATCTGGTTGCTGCATACGTACCACAAATTTCATCTGTCCAAAGTGGAATTCAGCATTACCATCCATCCCATCTCCATAAATTATTTCCTGTTTTGATACGGCTCTCGTGATTTGAGCTGTTGCCTTGTTATGTCTTCCATTTGTTTTTATTCTAAAACCCATTAATCAAATCGTAGGGATGATTTTTCTTAACTGTGTCTCAAGTAAACCTTTTCTTCTTTATTCCTACAGCTTATGTTTCCAGCCTCCTTGTCCCTGATCTCTTTTCCTGCTTATATGAGTCTCTTTCCCCGAAAGTAGAAACTTACTCTTACCAAGTGAATGCTATCAGTAAGAATACTTAAAATATAACTTATAACATAGTTTCACAGTCATTGAACAAATGTTTGATTGCATTTTCAAGTGCATGAGCCAAATGTGGAGAATTTTAAAATTATAAGACAGTATTTGCCCTTGAGAAGTCTTATCTGCTAGGGGATGTAGTGTTTTACATAAATGAAAACTTAACTGCCAGGAAACAGTGATGCCCTTAAGCATCTCGATTTAAGGGCCTGAACATTTCAAATATATGATTATCTCTGTAATCCCTTTTAATGCCTGGAGAAATGATGCTGTACTGAGGTTTAGAGTTTTAAATGTAAAATTTGTTAATTTTTTAAAAAAAACTTTGAGATACAGTGTATGTATTGTAAAATTCACCTGTTTTAAGCATACAACTAGTAAATTTGCCCAATTGTGCAACATGCATTCAATTTGAGGACTTTTATATTACCTTAATAAGATCCCTGGTAACATTTTTATTTAAACGATTTCTTGCAAATTATGTGACAGATTCTCAAAAGAAAATTTTGAGATGGAAAATTTTGAATGGAAATCTTCGTAGGCTGATAACAAGGTGCTTGAGAACAGGGGTGAGTAAAATGTGACCACAGGCCAAAGCCAGCCATGCCCACTCCTTTATGTATTGTCTGTGGCTGCTTTCACACTGTAGTCAGAGTTGAGTAGTTGCAATAGGGACTTTATGGTCTCCAGAGCAATATTTGCTATTTGGCCCTTTACAGAAAAGGTTTACCCACCCTTGCTCTAGAATCTTGCAATTCAATGTGTGGTCTGAATACCATATCCTGGGTGCTTATAGAAATACAGGATTTCAGGCTTCACTCTAGACCTGGATCAGATCTGCAAGATCCCCAGAGAATTGGTATGCACATTGCCATCAAGATGCACTGCTCTACATATTCTATTTTAACTATTACGAGACAGTGGAATTCATATTGCTAATCCCAGTAAAGCCACGGAGAAGCAATATTTTGCCAGAATCTAGTGTTTATTCTTAAAGGGTGATGCATTTTTTTTCTCCCATAGTAATCCATTTTTAATGTTGTTTTTCTTAGGCAGAAGATAAAGAGGAAGAAGATGTATCTGGTGAACCTGAAGCTTCACCAAGTGCAGATACAACTATCCTGTTTGTAAAAGGAGAAGGTAATATAGAAGTATTAGTTTTTATTCAGATATAGGAATTTTAAAATGATAAGCTTGGGGTTTTGGGAAAGCATTGGTAGTGCTTAAGATCTTTATTAACATTCTCTTTTACATAACAAATGTAGTGCAAACAAGTATTTTGAAAAAACTTTCATATATATATGAATATCCATATCTGTAAGGTAGTATTGCTAGCATTTGAACTAAGGGAAAAATAAATACTGCTCAGTTTGGAAATTAAATGTCCTTTTCAAAGCTAATGTTTTAAAACTCTTTCAAACTGCCACAGCAAAGTAATTTGCTATATTTTGAGTGTTAAACATTAACAAAATATTAAATCTCTTCAATTATGCCTTGGTTAGAGCTTAGATTTCATTAAAAGAAAATAAATGGAATGGCTGATATTTATTGAGGGCTATACGGTAGGCACTGTTCTCAGTACCTTGCATGCATTAATTCTAACACACCGTAGTTATTGTTGAACTGAGGCTTAGAGAGGTTAAGAAACTCATCCAGGGTTATCCAGTTCATAAACAGATTGTGGAGACAATCTGTCTGCCCCACAGCCCGTACTGTACTCGATGAAACTCAGCTTTGTGGACTACAGTATAATTAGCAAAGACTTAATATCGAAAGTTATTAATTTTCTTGGTCTTAAGTTTTTTGTTTTATTCCCATGTACTTTCCAGCTTTATGCCTGTAAAAAGTATAATTTGATTAAGTGATTTTTGCTTAATTTATTTTTATATCTGCCTCCTTGGTCTTAACCTTCAGATTTACATTTGTCTACTTGCTTAAAGTGGAGATGGATTGTCTGATTAATTTTTTATGTTCTAACAAAATACTAGTTTTCAGATGGTCCTCTTGGACCCTATCTATCATTCTTTTCTCCATTTATCTACACAGAGAGCATACTGAGTTAGAGTTGAAAGTGACTTCACCAAGGCATATCACCCTGCTGCATGATAATCTTACTACTAAAAGTATACAACTCTTTCTGAGACCACGTAATTTGAATGTAATCTGGTCTGAAACTGAGATGCTTAGTTAAACCCATATGTTGGAATGCTAGAGTGTAGACAGAAGGGTTTTAGCTTATACAACAACTCTAACTGATTAATTTCTACTTAGTGGGTGACCGGAGTGCTCCATTGAAAAGAATTCTGAAACCAAGTCCATATGCAGCAGGAAAAGGGTGTCAAAATCTATTAATAATATCTTTTTATTTTGAACTCTTGGTATGTGTTCACATTTTCTTGTCTCTATTTTGTTTCTCAGATTTTCCAGCAAATAACATTGTGAAGTTCCTGGTAGGCTTTACAAACAAGGGTACAGAAGATTTCATTGTTGAATCCTTAGATGCTTCATTCCGTTATCCTCAGGACTACCAGTTTTATATCCAGAATTTCACAGCTCTTCCTCTGAACACTGTAGTGCCACCCCAGAGACAAGCAACTTTTGAGTACTCCTTCATCCCTGCAGAGCCTATGGGTGGACGACCCTTTGGTCTGGTCATCAATCTGAACTACAAAGATTTGAATGTAAGGCCTTTAAAACCTTTTTTTTTTTTTTTTTTTTTTAAGGTTAGAGATGAATGGGGACAATTGACATTGTTTAATAAATAGTCTTCTATTCATTCAAGTACCTATTTTGGGTTGAAATTGTGATAGGCACCAAAGAGGCAACGATAAATTACATGTCTCTGTCAAGTCTATAAATCAGTGGCGGGGGGGTGGACAAAAACAGGCAGGAAAACAGTGTGATGAGGGATGCACACTAGAGATATGTGTAATAAGGTGCTGTCGTGTGGGAGAGGAAGTGACTTGAGCAGGATCTTAGAAGGAAAAGGAGCAGTGAGCCACAAAGTGGAGTCTACTGCTGATTTAGATGTTAAGGTCTATTAAGTAATGTGCTTCGTACCTCCTTTTATTCCTTGTTTTGCCCATTTTACTGCTTATGTTTGTAAATTTTAAAGACTTTCTGCAACTGTTTTTCCCTCATTTTATACACTCACAGATAAAATATAACCAGGTGTTTTTGAGGTAGTTTTAGCAGCAAGATTTATAGTTTAGTTTTCATTTATGAGAACCAAATGTCCTAATATAAGCTCTGATGTATTATGATTTTCAAACTGTATGTTATATATATGATACATCAGTCATCAGTGACTAAATGAAAGAAACCCACTAGAATTTTACTGCTGGAAGTTGACCTCTGTATGCCAATTGTTGTGTCCTTCAGATGAGAGCACATATAAACCATTCCCTTTTCAAAAAGTTTTCAAAGAAGGAAAATTCATTTTCTCTTGGAAGCTAATTCAGGCTTTTCATCACCCTAGTGTTAACATGTTAACTTACGTCTGAGTTAAATTTCTTGTGTTGCCATTAAGTTTTCCCTTTTTTCCTAATTACTTAGTAGACAGGAAGGAAGGGTTTTCATCCTTCCATGTAGAATTGTGATCCAACAAGCATATATGTAGTTTCTGTTCCATTTTGAATGTTATTTTCATTAGCATATTCTGATTCCTGGAATTGTCAATAGAGGAATGCAAACTGAAAGATCTCAAAGTAAAACTTATATAATTATAGTTCAGCAATAACTGACAGTTTTGAAAAAGTACTGTATTTGTGTAAGGCATTGAACCCAGAGCTGTGTATTGTCCCAGTGATTCTGATATATTTGAAAACTAAAATTGTGTTGACCTGACAAATTGTTTCAAGACCACAACAGAAAAATATTTTGATACTGAAAATCACCAACCCATTAATTATAAAGAAATTGGTTTCCAGCCCATTGTCAGTTTAGACATGAATTTGACTTTTGTTCGGGTCCAGTTCTTAAAATGATGTGCTTCTGCAGCTACTACTGTACGTTTTCGTGTTTCCTTCCTTGTTTTGGAGGATTGCAGATAACAGAAGGTAGAGCTGCTAATGTAAGAATGCTCTGTGATCTTTGTTTCTTTCTGCAATGTTATCTTGCTCGTTTTTACTGTTTTCCTGATTGCTCACATACCTCAACCTCAAAGAAAGTGGGGGACAACTGAGACAGAGGTCTCACTGTGTTTCCCAGGATGGACTTAAACTTTTGGGTTCAAGAGATTCTCCCACCTCAGCCTCTCCAGTAGCTGGGACCGTAGGCAGGTGCTGCCGTGCCCAGCCTGGTGACATTTTTATTTTATAGGCGAAAGTAACATTATAATGTTGAGTCCCTGATGTTGAATAGTGTAATTACATATGACTCTGTTGAGTTTACTGACCTTCTCAGTGATGAGAAAGTGATAGTATATCTGTTAGGGTAACAGTTTTAAGAAATCTTACAAGCTTTCATACTTTGAATACATTTCAGATTTTTGTGATTTTTTTTTTTTTTTTAAACAGGGCAATGTATTCCAAGATGCAGTCTTCAATCAAACAGTTACAGTTATTGAAAGAGAAGATGGGTTAGATGGAGAAACGTAAGTGCAAGTTACAGTATGTAGATCTTGATCTCATAAGGTAGGCCTGGAAGGTTTGCTCCTATTTTAGCAAATTTTTTTGAATGGTGAAAATGGACTATATGATTTGGTGAAATCCTTGCTACATTCATTCTTGCTTTAGATGATTCTTATAACTATTAATATCAAGTTAGGAAAGATAGGTGAAACTGACATATCTTTTTAAAAGATGGTAGTTGGCTTTCTGTCCTTCCTCTCTTCTAAATTCCTTTTTACCCCATGCTCATAAGCTATTCACCAGCGTAAGCTAAATCTGAAATTACTTCTGGAAACATAAATTAGAAGTTCTTATCTTGAAAAACATGGTCTTTCTGAATGATGAATCATTCTTACTGTAGACTTAAATGTAATTCACCTGAAGTAATTTTAAAATTATGCAAAATAATATAATGTTTGAGGCACACAAAACCTAACACAATTATTTTAAACTGTGAGCTTTGAATATAGCATAAATTATAATTTTATTCATTTTAAATCATAGAATTGCTTTTTTATTGACTAATTGCTCTTAAATACAAATTAAATTTATAAAACTAATTGCCTGAATTTTAAGCTGAGTGAAAAATATTCCTTTTCCCTGCAAGTTATTTGGAAAGCTTATGTTGTGTGTTAGAATTACAGTTGTAATTAGCTTGGTATTTCCTATGAATTAAAGCCAGTTTATATTTTCTTTTATGCCAGAATCTTTATGTATATGTTCCTTGCTGGTCTTGGGCTTCTGGTTGTTGTTGGCCTTCATCAACTCCTAGAATCTAGAAAGGTAACTATAGATAAACACTTATAGTCATACTTTAAAAGTCACTACAATACTGAGTTAAGCATAATCTAGTTCTTTGTGGCTGCTTCTGACCGTGGGTTTGTAGACTTACAGCTGTGTTGAAACTTTTTAAAATAAAACCTGAAGATGAGACCTTGGACATGTAACTTGGATTCATTTAGACTTTCATGTACTTACACAATTATTGTTCTTTGTCTGTACCCTCCAGAGTGATCTTTACCTTCTTACTATTATTGTAACTCCAAATTATGCTGGAATTTTTTTTCCTCAAACCTAGAAAGATTTCATTGTTCTGTTTACTGTACTTTTGCATGGGTATGCTGTTTTATCTGTAAGCAGCCAGCTTTTATATTTGCCTTAATACTTACAGGGATAATTCTTAATTCATAAATGAGTCTCTTCATATGAAAAAGAAAAAGAATTTGGCTATATTTGCTCTATGAGTCAAACTTCTGTTTTTGTGGTCAGCATAGTAAAGTGGTATCACCTTGGGTTGTCACTGTGATTGTCCCCTACCGAGTCCTTACTCCCCCTCTTCTTTCCCTCCACCATCTTTTCCTTCTCCCCCTTACCCCACAAAAACAGTAGCTCTGCTATTCCTCCCAATGAGAAAGTATAACACAAATGGTGTCAGATGTTAGTATTATCTATTAGACCCTAAACAGCTGCTAGTCATTTTAGTGAATGTTTATTGAGCCTTAAGTCAGGCAGTCAAATCTGTATTAAAATTAACAATAAATGTTATTAATAATCACTTTCTTTTTTATTTTTAAATATTTATTTTGAAATGAGGTCTTGCTCTGTAACCCAAGCTAGAGTGCAGTGGCATGATCATGGCTCATTGTAGCCTCCAACTCCTATGTTCAAATGATCCTCCTGTCTCAGTCTCCAGAGTAGCTAGGACTGTAGGTGCCCACCACCACACCGGCCAATTTTTTGTAAAGATGGAGTCTCACTATGTTGCCCAGGTTGGTCTTGAATTTCTGGCCTCAAGTGATCCTCCTGCCTCAACCTCCCAAAGTGCTGGGATTACAGGCATGAGCCACCATTCCTGGCCAGCACTTTTCTTTGAAAGAAGTGCTTAAATGCTAATTCCCAAAACTTCATTGCCTCATTTTCATAATAGCTGGAATTTTTGCTGTAAATTTGTTAGGTATAACTACATCTCTTTTTTTTTTTTCCATTTGAATGAAGTCATTATTTAGTTACCTTTCTGTGTATTCAGAATCTAATTTATGGACTGTATAATACTTATGTAGATAATTAAGGTTTTTTGTTAATTTTTGGTGTTTTTTTAGAGCAAGGCAAAAAAATCATTTTTACTTTCTGCAGTTTTGTTGTAAATACTCTAGGGAGAAAGTTTGAGGCTCTTAGATTAAATTGAGGTTGTTAGCTTAAATGAGATTTTATATTTTTGTTTTATCTGTGCCAAGTGTTTAACTCTATTTAGCTTACAATGCAGGAACTGCCTGGGTGCAACATTTCAGCAGTTATCCTGAATTTTATTGAACGTAGAAATAAATTTATTCTTTGATTACAATTTGATTCCTAAAGGGAAAGAAAATCATTATATAAGTAGACATTCTTATTTGGTCTACCCGTGGTATAGTAACATATGAAGCTTTTTAGCAAGGGAAAATTCAATATAATGGAACTACTTTAAAATATATTTTTAAATATGCATTTAAAATATATTTTTATATTTTTATGTTCTCTTAGCGCAAGAGACCCATACAGAAAGTAGAAATGGGTACATCAAGTCAGAATGACGTTGACATGAGTTGGATTCCTCAGGAAACTTTGAATCAGATCAGTAAGTAGTCTAACAAACTTGGCTGGGAAGGTTTTCTCTTAACTGGAAATTAAATATCTCAGATTTAGCAAGAAGTTCTTGGTCAGTACTGTTTAACGTGTCTCTTCCATTACTTGTATAGAATTTAGTGTAATGATTAGTGAAGATTTTAAAGATTTATTCTATGTGTAGTATTTCTTAGGCTTTAATTTTGAAATGCTTCCAAATCTGCAGTTTATTTACAAATGAATGAATTTTCTATATTCCTAATCTATTTCCTGTCTCTTTTCTTTCCTCTTGCTTCAGTGCAAAGTAGAAGAGGTGAGGTGTTTAATTTTTTTAATGGTGTTCGATAGAGTATTGGGGGCTCTTGTCTAGCACATAAATACCTTATAGCAAGTTTAATGAGTAATGGAACAGTTTTTAGTACTATGTTTTATTAGAAAAACTACTAAATACCTACTCCAGTTTGAAAGAATAAACCTGAAGTATTACCTGGTAGTTTACCTAACATATATTTCAGTTACATACGCAGTTTGTTAAAATAGTAATCTTCGTAAAGGAATGTAGAATTTTTTTTCTCCAGTTGTAGAGAGACTTTTTAAAAACATTTCTTATAAAATCAATACAGCCTCATTCTAAAAATGAAATAATACAGAAGTTAAAAACAAAAGTCATCTCCTGGCTTCACTAATCCCATTTTTCATAAATAATTGGTGTGAAGTTTAGGTATTCCATATATTTTCTATACATTTATAAGCACGTATAGAAAATACGTCTGTTGTTTCTATGTGAGTGTTCATATGATATGCAGTCCACATGGCTCTACAACTTCAGTTTTCATGTCTTAGATATCTCTTTATGCTAGCAACATATATAATTACCTCATTCTTCTTAATAACTAGACAGTATTTCTTTATATAAATGTGTTGTGATTTAATGTGTTCTGTATTGAATGATGTTTATTTCCAGTTTTTCACTTAAAAATAATGCTGTGATGAGTATTCTTACATATAAATTTATAGGATAACTTAGAATAGCTAGGTCTAAGATTACATGTAAATTTTTATGGAAAGGACTTCATTTCTTTCCTAAAAAGTGCCAATTTATGTTCTTAATATAGCCAGTTTCTTCTCCATTCTCACTAATCATTCTCAAGTATTAAGTATCAAATATTTAATCTTGTCATTATGATACAAAATGGTATCTTGCTGGTTTTCATTTACATTTTTTTAAAAATGAGATTCAACTTCTTTATACATATATTCACACCTGACCCTTGAACTACAGGGGTTGAACTGGACGGTCCACTTATATGTGGATTTTTTTCAGTAAATGTAGTCGGTCCTCTGTATATCAGCAGGTTCCACATCTGCAGCCAAACTCGGGTTGAAAATAACAGTATTTAAGGGATGCAAAACCCACACATAGGGAGGGCCGACTTTGTATCCACAGGGCTGGCTGCAGGCCTTCAGTAGTATACTTGTGCAGATTTGAAATGTGGGGGTGTCCTGGAACCAATTCCCTGCTGATACCAAGAGAAGACTGTATTGGCTATTTAGTGTTTCTTTCCTGTGAATTGGCTGATCAAGTCCTTTTCCTGAATTGTTTTCCTTATTGCTTTCTGTGAGCTAGCTTTCTCTATTTGAAATATAATTACAATGTGGCAGGGCTTTAATAAAAATGGGTACAAAGTAATATGAGCACTGGAGGAACCTTCCCCCTCCAAGAGAGAAGGAAATCATTCACAGGAGGGGTTGACATTTGACTGAAGTCTTTGAAAAGTTGAGTGAGAAGGAGTCTTCAGGGTTTTGTGTGCTATGCTAAGGACTTTTGACTTCTAGATAAAAGAGAGCTATCACACACTTCAAAACAGGAATTACAATTTTGTGTTTTAAAAAGGAATTATGATAGCTTTGTGGAGGACTGCTCGAAGCAGGGATACCAATTTAGATGATTTCAGTAAAGCACAGGAGAAATCATTAGGGCCTAAGCGGAGCCAGTGGTGATAAGAGTAAAAGGGAATAAGAAGGTACTTCAGCAGTGGAGCAGACAGAGCTTTTGGTGACAGGATGTGTTAGGAGTGAGTGAAACAGCATTCTGAGCTTAGGCAACTGGATGGAAGATGATACCCTAAATGTTGCGTAATCTAAGAAAGAGAAGCATATATGGATGGGGAAAGATTTTAGATAGGTTGAGTGTGAAAAGCATTTGGGACACCCAGATAAGGATGTCTAGGAAGCATTTAAAGTTCTGCTTTAGAGCATGTATGAATCAAGATTTGGAGACATCAGGATGTATAGCATCGGTGGTAGCTCAAACCATGGGAGGAAATAATCTTTCTCTATAGCTACTAGTTTCTTACATATTTACATGTATTGTCCTGACACTGAGTATGACAAGAAGAATCGAATTAAAGTATAGACCATGGCCTATATCAAGTTCTTCATAAAATACTTAAATTTTAAATGTCTTAGAGAATTAGCTAAATCTACATTTAAAAAGCATAAAAAATATAATTAAAAACTAAAGTCAAAGTAACAGCTATGGAGCCACCCCTCCAGAAGAATTCTTACATGACAGAGAGTGTGGGAAGTTGGTTTCATAGTACCTTTCTTTCTGACATTGTTGTCTGTGAATTTAAAAGCTTAGAATTATTACGCTTGTAGAGCAAAATTCAGATTGAGTATAACGGTATTCAGCAAGTATTGAATATCTACTGTGTCCTATTGTGCTATATAGGTTATGAGTGATATGTTAAAAGAAGTTTGGAATATTCCTGGTTATTCAGGTATTTACATTTCTGTTTAGGGAAATAAAATACATATAAAAATAATGTGAATAGTCAGAGGCAGTATGTGATTGTTAGAATAACATGGACAGTTTAAAAGTTAGGAAAAAGAATCCTATTAGAAGTCAGAGGGGGCCTTCATGAAGGAAAGACTTTAACATATGTTGCATGCCCTTTGTGCATTGGGCATTTACTTTGCAAAATAAGAAGCTGTGTATTCATTGATGAGCAAATTGCTCCTAAGAAAAAGTAACTTGCCAAGATTCACAACATGGTTTGTCTCATTATAAAGTCCATGTGTTACTTCCAGTGAGACTTCCTACTTAAAGATGGGTGGAGTTAACATCACTAAGTGTTTTTTTTTTTTTTTTTTAATAATACTTGCTTATCTTTCTCAAAATCTGATTATCCAGCCTGAGTTTGCTTTAGGACCATGGGAACTAATCTGTTACCAAAGTTACTTCTATTTTTCCTTTTCTTTTCCTGTCTCAGTGAATCTCTTGTTTTGAAAAAACTTTACAAGCAACAACAGAGCTTCTAAGGAGCATTAAGCTAATCTAGTTACCCAATTAAGATGATAAAATATTTATCAGATTCAAGAATCTTTTGATGCATTGTCCTCTACGAGCTTATCATTGAGAGGCATGTTATTTTTAAATTGTTTTTATGATTTGAAAATGGTTGGAAGACACATAACACTCACACAAACACACTCCTTTCTCCCTATTATTACTTGTATCAAACCCTAGAGCTTGGGGGATTCTAGTTGTAGCCTCACCCTGTGAAATCAAAGAGTCCTCATGCTGTGATATGCAATGAAAGCATTTCCGAAGGGTCAGGGGCTAGAGTTCAAGGAGAAAGAAAGATATGAAAAAATAAGTATAGTTGGCTGTACATGATTATTTGCTGTTTTAGAATGTAGATTTCTTTTCTATACAAAAGTCAATTTTTAACTTTTTTAGTGTTGAGATACTTTACAGCTGTGACACACTACCTCTAAAATATTTCGGTTTGCAAAGAAATAACATTTTCCAGTCTGAAACAACATCACATTTAGAAAGTTATTATTTTATTACATATAATAATCACATTGAAATTTATCCCATTGTTTGAAAAATATCCTTTACAACTGATTTTTTTCCACTGCAGGATGATGAACTGCATGTGGTTGTTACATCTGTTAAGTCCTTTTAAATTTATAACCAGTTCAAGCTAGACTGGATGTTAAATCTATAGGTTTGATTATATTTAATTATTTTTGGCTGATAGCATACATCATAGCTGATAAGTACTTTTTCCTTTATTACATCAAGAAACACATTGGTCCGGCGCGGTGGCTCACGCCTGTAATCCTAGCACTCTGGGAGGCCGAGGCGGGCGGATTGTTTGAGCTCAGGAGTTCGAGACCAGCCTGAGCAAGAGTGAGACCCCGTCTCTACTAAAAATAGAAAGAAATTAATCAGACAACTAAAAATATATAGAAAAAATTAGCCGGGCATAATGGTGCATGCCTGTAGTCCCAGCTACTCGGGAGGCTGAGGCAGGAGGATCGCTTGAGCCCAGGAGTTTGAGGTTGCTGTGAGCTAGGCTGACACCACGGCACTCTAGCCTGAGCAACAGAGTGAGACTCTGTCTCAAAAAAAAAAAAGAAAAGAAAAGAAACACAGTCTCTGGTTACCCCATCCCTCGTGAAGCTGAATTGAGCATTAGATCAGGGTGGTAGCCACATGATCTTTCCTTGTAACCAGTAGATCTTTCCTCTTGCAATCTAGAGGTTATCTGTGTAGTACTACTTTGGCATTGCAAAGTTGTTCATTTGTCTGAACTGTTTACCAGTTGATAATCCTTGCACGAGTCAGTAATGTGTCAGAAGTTGAAATTGATTATTTTCAGTTGTGATTTCTTGTTTTTACTAACTGCCAGTCTTGTAGAGTTTTGTCTCACCAGCTGGGACTCTGGTTGAAATGACAGTTCCTACTAAAAAGGCAGGATAAATGCTTAATTCTTCCCTTTACCAATTTTCAAAGTAAAGAGTTAGTATAAAATCCACCGAGTTTTTTTCTCATTTTTCTCCTTGTTTTTTTTTTTAGTATCGTATATAAACTTAGATTTTCATAGGATTGGTGTGTCTCAGTCAACAGTATTCTTTCTTATGCTCAAATTGTGACAGTTTTAGCTATTGGGAGCCCTTTTGAACTGCCTCTGATCTTATCCCTTTGATCTTTGAATGATCCCTTACCTGCTGGGATGATCAGCAAGATAATCCAAATTTGTACTTTCCCTGCCCCAGACATGAAGGTAGCTATGTTTCTAATAATGCTAGAAAGTAAAATCTAGACTTTAGGGATATCATTTATACTGAGCCCATTGTTTTTAAGCCTTTGCTGTGAACTGAGCTAAAACACATACTTTTTAAAATCATGAAATCATATTGATATTTTAAATTCAGTTTTAACAGTATTTTGCTGAATTTTGTATGCTTTGGTGAGTATGAACAAACCTCGTACTTTGGTGATCATCTTTTTGCAACCTTTTACTTTTTTTCAACTGGAAAAATTATTTTTATTTCTAACTTATTCCACAATGAGCTTATCTTCCTGATATGTAAATTATTTTTAGAAAATAAGAAAAAGACAATAATAGTCAGAAGATATGTCCAGCCTTTCACTTTTTTTTTTTTTTTTTTTTTGAGACAGAGTCTCGCTCTGTTCCCCAGGCTAAAGTACCGTGGCATCACAGCAACCTCAAACCTCAAACTCCTAACTCCTGGGCTCAAGCGATCCTTCTGCCTCGGCCTCCCAGATTGCTGGGATTACAGGCATGAGCCACTGTGCCCTGCCCAGCCTTTTACTTTTTAAAGAAACTATAGGTGATTCATCTTACTGAAGAAAAGTAGAAAAACTCACCACAAATTTATTCTCTGTTAAATAGACCCCACTAAGAATCTGTATAGGAGATAAAGGGAAAGAAGTAAAAAGATAATGCTTATGTGCATAGAATAGTTTTAGCATTGAAATACTATCTAATGTCCGTTATTCTGCTCCTTATTCCAGGTAAATTTATGAAATTATGAAAAATAATGCAAACTACATGACTCAGTTTTTAAATACTAAATCTTTTAATTTGTAACCAGTGTAAATTTTTTTTTGAGCTTCAAATATCATGCCTTTTAAACTGTTTCTAAAAGTGTTTACTTGTGCATGTTATAAACATGTTGAGATAACAGAATTCAAGATGATTGTGCATGGTGTCTTCAACAGTATAGTAACCACGATTAGATCTTTTTCCTATCCTAATTGCAAAAAAAGTGTCATTTTAATTGGAGTTACCTCTTGAAAGGCTATATTAAAGGTTCTTTTAAAGACTTGTAGCTAGATAGGAGACATCTATTATTTTTAGTAGATGGTATTCTTGCATGTTTGCATGTTTTAAACTTGCGGTAAAGTTGAAGAAAAATACTTTTTAAATGTTTTAAATCCAGTATACTTGTAATAATTAGGCAAGCTCAAAACTTTCTCTTTTCTTCCAGACAAAGCGTCACCAAGAAGGTTGCCCAGGAAACGGGCACAGAAGAGATCAGTGGGATCTGATGAGTAAATGTTCCTTTGTGCAACAATTCAGTCTTTGCTTAACCTGCCCTAATGTTTTTCGGCCTGATGGGAATTAGTGCAGAGAAGCCATATCACCATAGAAGGCAACTACTACTTATGTGTGGACTGAGAAATCAGAGTCTGTGGCGATAATATTGCTGAAAATGCACTGCATTCATTTTTCTAAAGTAACAAATCTGGTTTTTTTAAAACCATTAAAATCTGTGTGTGCGTGTGTATGTATGTGAGCAGTTGGTTTTACCAGAATCATTGTTGAACTACCTGAAACAAGCCTTTAGAATACTAAACATTATGCTTTTGTCTCTTCCTTTTTGACATTTTCTGATTTTCCCCACCAAAACTCAGTGAATATTTGCTCGATATGATTGTTGATGTCCTGCCTTGAATAGTTTTAAAGGGAACAATTTGTTTCTTTCTCGGAATAGCTCAAATTTCAATTGATGGCACAAATTAGCGTTTCGTTGGTGGTGGTGTGTAACAACCAGTATTCTAAAGGCACAAGCAGGATTGGCTGCTTTTTAGCAATAGAATTGTTTTGGTATTTTGCTGCTGTTTACTATAACGCGCACCTTCAAGGAATTTTGGGATCTCTCTAGCAACAAAATTGTGAAACATGAAAATTCTGCTGACTTTCATATATAAAACCTAACCCTAACCCTTTTTAACAAAAAGAAAATAGTACATTTGTGTAAACTGGGTTGTGTTGTCTGTTGTTACTGTACTTCTGACGCAGAGATAGCTCTGGAATGATTTTAGACCTACTCAGTTTTTTTTTTAAAGAAATAATTTTTCTCTCCTTAATAGATGCATCCCTTCTTAAGAAAAGTTCCCTTGGTCTACAGATTAAGCAGAAAATTAAATTGTAGGGACAGAGATTAATCCTAGTCTTAAAAAAAAATGAATTGGATATTTTTAAAGCTGTTAACCAATCTAAACATTGGGGAGTTTTGGTTGTTGACCTAACCTTTTTTTCAGTTAATCTGAAAAATTCCAAAAAATTGTGCGTAAGTGCTTAAGACCTTAGAACCAAAATTAAACTGGACTTCATAAAATCCTCTTAGGAGAGTTATTCTTGCACTGGGCAGTAAATTAAGTTTGGCATTATTGTCAGACTAGATAAAGGGTAAAGTAAAATAGTAGGAACAAATAAGAGGCTTTCCCTCTCTATCTTTAAGCCATATTCTCCCACGTATATTTTGTAAGGAAATGGTAAATGGAATTTTAGTGGCTCTTTAATTCCTGACCTCTCTTCATTCTCATCCAATACAGTGCCCCCCACACCCATGCCCCCACAGACAAAAACAAAACAAAATACACACACAAACAAAAAAATAAAAAAAAGTCTGTCTGAGCTGTTTAAGTATTTAAACATCTGAGCCAAAGCCAATGACAATAGAATAGAAGTTATTGTATAATTGTTAATCACTTTGCAAGCAGAGCCTAAGTTGTCAGATTACCTATATTGGCATTGCTGGACTATAAACTTTCTATACCTGTACTATAAAGTGTTTGAGTTTTTAATTGGGCTGTATGATCAGTAGTTTGTTTTGAAAAAGCTCTATGAGCTCTAAGTAACTGCATGGTTTTTTTGTTTAATGTAACATAGGAGACCCTTCACATTCTCAAGAAATATATTCCAAAACATTTTTGTGACTATCTAAGTTTGTGAAACTGCTAGAATATAATGCAGTGAGGTATTAGTACAATATTTAAATGGCCTCTAGAGAGTCTTACTGAATATGTGGTAATACATTGCAAAACCACCCCAAGCTATACAGCTGCCAGGCCTCCTCACTCCTAAGTAATTTGCCTTACATATCAGCCCTTCTACTTCTGAGGTTCAAATTAGTGCCTTCAGAAATGTAGAATTTATTATTCGTCATGTTTTATTTTTTTAGTATAGATTGGGAACAGTTGAAAACTCTTAAGTGCTCAGATGCCAGGGGTCTACTATAGCATCAGTAAGTATTTAGCAGAAACTAACTCTATAATGAATGGAATTCAATTCCACACATGGTTTGTTCAAGCACACTTAATAAGTAGCCTATTTTTTAAATGTCTTTTTTAAATGTAAATATTTGGATGAAGTTTTTCTTTGTTTCGATATATTCATTTGCTACACCAACCATGGTTTCAGAATTCATCTTTCGAACAACTTGGTTTCAGACTATGTGAAATGAACTTAAGGATCTTGTATATCAGACCTGTCACCTCAACGTGTGAGAATAGTGTGTTCATAAAGCATGGATCTCGCTTTGGTTGTATAGCTTCATCATTTATTTCATAGTCTTACATAGTGACTTTTAGGGCTAATCCTGCCCTCTAAAGCATTGTCCAGGGAGGGGAAAAGGGAAATGGGACATCTGAGTTAGAAGCCTTAGGGAAGGAGTAAAAGTAGAAATCAGAAGGAAAGAAACATTGGCTTGATGATAATGAGGTTTTTAATTTTAAGCACTTTGATAGGATGAAAAGGCAAATTTAGACCTTAAAATATATTAAAGAACTACTGCCTTAAAAGTGTATTTGTAGCTCGTCAGCCTAGAATGGTATTCTGACTTTTGGGGGAGAATTAAGTAGTGGTAACGTAACATTGAGACCTTTACTTAATGACATTATTTTGGAGGTACAGTAGATAAACGTCATAATAGGCAAGGCTCATAAATAGCATTCATCTTTCGCAGTACAATGATATCCATACTTGTGGTATGAAGGAAAATTTACTTGGTTAGTGCATTTGAATAGTGAAATAATTTTTTAACTTGGCAATACAACAAGATTTTTGAAAGACCACACCTTTTGTTTTAGTTCTAAAATTACATGTTAGCTCAAATGTAAAAACATCTTCAGATACACCTAAGTACTTCCACAGTTTTGGACGGCATCGTTTACAGCTGTAGAACTAAAATTAATAAATTTGTTCTGATTTTCTTAAAGTCCTACGTTGAACTTCTACCTCCAGCTTAGTGAAGAGCATCCTGACATATACAAGATCCTTGTTATTAATGTAAGCAAAATGTTAGGTTTCATTGTTAAGCTGATCCGTATATCTGTAAGATACCCTTAGAGGTTATTTAAGAAGGAAGAACAACACTTAAGAACTGACTTGGAATCATCTAAATAATTTCTTTAGGACTCTTATGAACTTGGTATTTGTATGATTTTATCCTTTTTCATTTATACAAAAATGTGGCCTTCTATGTTAATTATATCATTTGAAGTTCTGGGGTTTTTCTTTTTTAAGATTTTGGACTTTAGGGATATGGCTCTTAGATTTAGGTACCATTTAGCTGCTTTTTTAAGGAAGTGGAAAGGAAACTCATTTACTAAACATCAGTTATGTGCTATGTTCCCTTGGGCCTTTCCATTTATCATCTCATAAACCTTCACACCAATGCAAGGAAGGTGATATTCTCATTTTGTAGATGGAAAAAGTAAAACATGCAAGGTTACATATTGAATATGGAAAGTTCAAATAACCTCAGTACTGAATATACTCTATATATTTGCTATATAATATATATAATAGTATATAAAGCCCCAAAGAGTCTTCTGAGCTATTATAAATTGATTTGTCTAATATTTGTGGTATGTATATATAATTATTTGAAATTCGATGTTTTGTTTTTGTTTATGATAATTCAGTTATACACAATACTCTATTTAATCTCTATTGATCATGTGTCTTTATCTCCCTGATTAGCAGAATCATGGTCTTTAAAAACATTTTCTGCAAGTTAGATTTAATAGCTTGATTGGATTTTTGAGCTGAAAAGGGTTGAACGCTCCCTCTTCATGTTAGAAATGACAGTAAAGTGTCTGCTCTTGGGTTATACAACCAGATAGTTCTAGAACTGGGATTACAGGTTTAGGTTTCTAGTCTTCTTTCTGTTCTATTACGGATTTCCCTTAATAGGCACAGTGGGGCATTAAAAAAAGAATCCAGACCAGGCGTGGTGGCTCACGCCTTTAATCCTAGCACTCTGGGAGGCCGAGGTGGACGGATCGTTTGAGCTCAGGAATTCGAGACCAGCCTGAGCAAGAGCGAGACCCCGTCTCTACTGAGAAAATAGAAAGAAATTGGCTGGACAACTAAAAATATATAGAAAAAATTAGCCGGACATGGTGGCGCGTGCCTGTAGTCCCAGCTGCTCAGGAGGCTGAGGCAGAAGGATCGCTTGAGCCCAGGAGTTTGAGGTTGCTATGAGCTAGGCTGACGCCATGGCACTCACTCTAGCCCGGGCAACAGAGTGAGACTCCGTCTCAAAAAAAAAAGAGAATCCAGTGTACCTGGGAAGCACATGAGGGATAGATAACCTTTAAAGTCTCTAAATCACAGTCAAAGATGATTTGGCTGCCTTGTTTGTTCCCCTGCTGTCCCTTGTGTAGACTTATGTCAGTACCTGTGGCAGTCTGGCTCCTTGCTGACATGTCTGTCCTCCCTGTGTATTAGGAGCTCTGAATCTTGTTTTTTATCCCTAGCTTCTAGTTCGCAATTATGTAGGAACCTATTACTGTTGAAAGGAAGAAAAAGAAAATGTCGGCCAATTTTCATTTGCTATTCTTCCATGTGATTAGTGGGATTCACAAATATTCCCGGTGATAAGCCACTGTCATTGGCAGTTCTGTGAGGATGAACAAAGAGAGGTAATATGGTATGCTAGCCTGGGAATTAGGAGACCTTTTTTAGTCTGCCTTGGCCACTAACCAAAGGCAACTCATCCCTTGAGTCTCAGTGTGTTCTTTTGTAAATTGAGAGGTACTTGAAGTGTCAGCGCTAAACCCTTAATGCAATGTTATTAAATGGTTCTTTCTTTAAAGTTAGTGATTTACTTAGCAAAAAAGAACTCATTGGGCTGTGGGGGTTCAAATCCCAGATCCTCTCTTCTTAGGTGGAGATAAGTTACATAACCTCACTGTACTTCAGGTTTTGGTGCCTGCCTCCTAGGTTTGTTAGGAGTTAATATACGGAAAGTGCTTAGAACATTGCCTGGCACTCAGTGAGCCACGTAATTGTTACTCTTACAACATCCCGTGAAGCATGGGTGGGAAAGAGTGTATGGTACTTTCGGACTTTGATGTGGAGCAATAGTTAAATTGTGAGCTAAAAATAGTTTTCTTTTTAACTAAAGAATAAAAGTTTTAAGATGGCCGTGTAATCTGCCTAACGCTGTGGATTTAATAATGAACCAGAGTAATAAGGCTGGCAAGGGGAGTTTTTGTAATAAATCTTTCAGTACCTACTCATCCAGTGGTTCTTTTGTAGAACGCTTGAAGAAGCTGTATATTTTCCAGTGAAGTTGTTGGTGTTCAAATCATTTTTTGAAACTCATTTCTCAGAATTTCAGCATATGAACCACCCAAAAAAAAGAAGTCTTATTTCTGAATGTTTTTTTCAGAAATCATAATGTTCTGATCATCCTTCTTACATTTGTCAGAATAGGTACTTAAGGTCTAAAGGCACTTTGGAAAGGAGTATCAGAAGTACTTTAGTCAAAAATGGTGTTCAGATTGAGTCTGTCAAGCATCCCCTCTTTCACATATGTCTTCATTTCATCATCACAGCGACCCTGGAAGACCCTGTTATCCATGATGAACAGGCTGCAGGAGCCCAGGCATCCATCCAATCACATTTGGTCTGTTGCTCTTTCCAGCTTGGTTGGAATAAGGTGTACAGATCTTTTGACAGGGAGCACGTTCACAGTAATGCACAAAATACACTTAACCTGTGTTCTCGTTGCAACACTTAGGATTTGCTTGGTGTTTTATATTCTCTGATGTGGTTTTTGTTTTGTTTTGTTTTTTTTTTTTAGTGCTGTCACAGTCCAGAGTCAAACTACATTTGTAGATACTCTGTCTGGACAGTAGCTTTCATAAAAGGACCCATTGCCATCATCCATGGTAGAAGATTTAAAGCAATTGGTCCCCAGTACATAATGAGAACAGGATTTCATCCCCTTGAACTCTTCCGAGTAGTTTAAGTATGTGCATTTGAAAGTCTTGCATTTAATGTCTCGTCCAGTTCATAATCATTGACCTTTTCATGTGTGAAACACGATGATGTGTCTTACATATGGCCCTACAAGCCCGTGCCGCGGTCTCCCGGGTGGAAGTCAGATCCAGAGCAGGCTGCTGTCTGCTCTTGAAGTGGAGTCTGGCCAAAGCATCACTCTAAGTGGTGGTGTGAGCATGTTTGTCTTTACTTCTCCCATAGGCGAAGTCCGCCTGAATAGCACATATCTGGTTTATACTGCAGCCCCCTGCCTAGAATTATTCACCTTTCAGGAACCACCAGTAAGAATCTGTGACCTTTTGGTCACACTGGCTTTTCACATACCGAATGGTGGCCTCAGGGGTCTGATTTCAAGAGATAACCCTGTTGGTGGGTGTTCATGGTTATCTCTGTACGGTGAGAACTTTGTTGCATTGACTGCAGCAAAGTTGCAACACAAGGTGCTCAGAGCTGACTCCTTATGGTTGAACTTCACTGTCACCAACCAGCTCCTGTCTCTTCCAGATTGTTGAAGACTTATCTCCAGTTGTAAACCTCCTTTCCCAAGTCCTCTCCATCTCTGGCTTCTTTCCTTTTGTGCTTATCTATACAAAAACCCTCTTGTCTTAAGTCTTGGCATGACTCTCCTGCCTCTAGCTGCAATTCCTGTTTTTTTGTTGTTTTTCCCTTTGTGAAAAAATATCTACTATGGTATTGGCTTCCTTTTTTTTTGCCAGACTCTTTTCAATTTCCTTCTAATTAGCTTCTGCCCAGGAAGACCTGCTGTCTTAGGAGCTCATGGCTTCCCACTTGCTGGAAACAACTTCAGTCTCAGTTCCAGGTTTAGCCCATTGACCACTGGCCCCCAAATTCACCTTTGCTTCTGTGACCCTGCATGACCCTGCGCTGAGCTCCTTTTCTTTTGGTGATTATGTTGACTAGCCCCAAGCTAGCTCAGGCTCATCCTCCGCTCTCTGGACTAGCCTGTTAAGAGAGCTTGGCACTTCTCTTGGCTTCCTCTCCTAACTCTTGATTAATTCATTCCGGATTTTTAGACCTAAATTATTTCCTTAGTGCCGTTATAACTGCCTGTGACTCATTTTCACTTAAAGTTCTTATCGTAACCCCAAACCAACAAATCACAGATATTTACTTTCCTCCGTAAGCCTTCCCGGTCTAACTTCCTGTCATTCTTCAGCAACATCACTCTCTCATTTAGCCAACCTGAAATCTTACAAAGCCCTGACTATGGTGTTTTGCACAGAAGTATTTAATAAATGATGACTAATTTTAGCTCTGCTGTGAATAAGATTTCATTTCTCTCCACTTCATAATCTAACAACTTACAGAACTTGAGGGAAATCTGAATTTATGCAGTTTGGGCAAAAATACCTCTGATTCAAAATACTTTTTTATGTTTTCTAATTGATTTCAGGAGTTCTTGGGTCTGCTATTTTAATTTTGGTGCTTGCAAACAGGAAATGTGATTTCTGGCATCGTATTTTAATCAGATTTGTTTATGATAAAACTTCTGCAATGTGAATTTTTATCGGGTAATTATGTCTGAAAATGTTATTTGGATATCTTTTGAGACTAATGAAAGTGGAACATTAATCCTTATAATTCTTGTGCAGCTTTGAGAAATGTTCCCGCTGTTTGAGTATCTAGAAATCTCATTTTTTTTAAGTTTGGTAAACCCAAGATGTAAGTGAGCACTTTTCTTTCTTGGTTATTTTCATCGATGTGACCTACTGCTTACACTGGTCTACTGTCCTGTTGAATGCATCTTTTAATTTACATATCACCTAATTAAAGCCAATCTTAAAAGTATTTTTGTGCAACATGAGATGTTTCCTAAAGTACCAATGCATATTACCGCTTGGTCTTGAAGATGAGAAGCACAAAAGGAATCTGAAATAGTAAGCCAAAAAAACAAAAATTACAATTTTGATCAGAATTTCTCCCTGGAAATTATTTTAAAAGTTCACACATTTCCTGCGTAAAAAATTTAGACATTTCAAATAACAAAGTGGTGTTTAGAATAAAGCTGATTTAAGATGAATTTTACATGAGCTATTGGGTTGTCAGCTAGTTGGCTTTTCAGATACTGGCCATAAAAACACTTCCTCTCCCAATACGTTAAGTAAGGTCTCTCCCCACCCCGATTCCTGCTCACCTTTGAGGGTTTTGGTTCCCAATAATTACGTAGGCTGCATATTCTGACCATTTAAACATTTCTAAGCAAAAAGAGATGGATCTTGGATTTAATTTTCTTGGCTGTATACCCAGTGAGTCAGTAGTACCTGTAATTTGTTTCTCTTTAAGATTTTATTCTAAAGCAGTAGAACTGAATTAATGTGTTCTTCATAGAATAAGTAACTTTTGATTAGAGGCTGTGCACACGTTAGAGATCAGTCTTTGTAAACTATGTAATGATGTCTTCAGTCTTTTCTGCTGAAAGGAAAAAATGCTTTGAGAATAAAAAAAATTAGGACAGTAACAATCAGCATTTTTGTGTCTTCTCTACAATGCCTGAAACCCTCAGTATTAAATTTTGGATTAATCCAAAGTTTAAAAAGAAATATACCAAAATGCTAAAGCAGTTTTTGTGTTAGGGTGGTGGATTTATATTTTCCTTTTCAAAATGTTGTAATGTGCTTATATTTTATAATGGAAGCAATAAATGCAATGTTAAATTTATCTGAGCCTCCTACGTACAATCAGTATAATAATCACAATGGTCGTGGACAGCTTTTCTGTAGCCCAAAAAGAAAATAAGCCAATTTTTAAAACTTGGATGTATTGTCACTTAGCATATTCAAAGAAAATCATGATTATTAATAGAAAACACTTGAAAGTATTTTTCCTCTGCAGGACCCCGGCCACCTCTGTTTGTAAAGTCCTCAGCGCCACTTGCTGCTGCCCAGTCGGTGCCAGGCGCATGCTCGGTGCAGCCCCTCCTGCCCCATCCTTTGCCTCTCTGGCCTCCTGCCCCCAGCCTGAGCCCGTCCCTCACACCCTGGCTCTCAGGCACTCCCCCATGGCCTGCTGGCGCTTCCCTGCCTCGCCTCCTGTGCTTCCCGTCAGCCACCTTCCCATCCTGTACCCGGCCGTGCGTGTCCAGGGGCAGGGCCTTGGCACGATCCCCTCTGCCCAGGTCTCGGCCCCCGTCTTTCCTGCTGTGTGCCTTCCCTGACCAGCTTCCCTCAGGGAAGGCATCACCTGAGCATTCCGTGTCACACACCCGTGTCGTCCTCATGCCCGTAATACTGTCAGGCTACCTTGTCCTTCCATTGCCTGTCACCCCCTGTGAAATAAATGGAAGCTTCTCGACAGCAAGAATTTTTATTTAAGCTCACCAAGTCTTACAGCAGTACCTGGCACATATGGTAGGTGTTTAATAAATATGAATTATTTATCACGGCCACACAGCAAAGTTGGTATATCCCCATTTTGCAAACAAGGAAATTGGATACACAGGTTAAATAACTTGCTAAAAATCACTCATCTGTTAAGTGGATGAGCTGAAATTCGAACCCAAGTATGTCTCTGTCCAGAGCCTTCACGTGATCGTGATGCGTCCCTCATACTACGAAGGTTCTTTCTCCAGGTCACCTACTCGTTACCATTCACTGAAAACCCAGGAGACGGTAGGCTGAATTGCCATGCTGTGGGTTCGCAGATGCCCAGATCTCTGGCTGGGGCTTCCAGGCTCATGGGGCAGGCTGTTGCACCTTGAGGACCTTGAGGATTGTGTACAAGAATGAGAAGTTTAATGTACATTTTGGTTGCACATTGCCGCCCGACCAGGAAGGATTTATCAAAGCAAAGACTAAGGAAACTGGCAACCAAGTGCACAGGAGTCGCTATAAATGGTTTATGTGAGATTCCCTTAGGGGAGTTCTGCAAAGGGAAGCGAAACGCTAGGGAGGGAGAGCACAGCCGTGGCTTCAGAATGACAAGTTGGTTCCTAAATTGTGAGTGAATCGTAACCTTAAATATTTCCTCCTTAAATGCTTAATGATAAGCTTACCAAACTAAACCAAGTGGAAACCACTAAATAACCTATCACACAGGTGCACAAAAGCTGCCCACTGGCCATAACGAGAACACAGGAAAGAGACCTAAGGAAAACTTTGTAGAGGTCCCCTTCCATTAGGGTTTCACGTCAGGAGACTATGTCATTGAGAATATGTAAATATATTGCTGAGTTTCTTATAAGGGAATAATTAATCACTTACGCCTGTTTTTTGGGGGGTTATCATTTTAAATCAGTAGTATTTCTCCTCTGAAAGAATTCTCCAAATGATGTGAAAACATTTGAAAGCTTACCTGTGAGTATCCCCAGGCTCCCTTGATGCCTGTCAGATGGGGGTGTCTTGCTGCCCTCTGCTGCTCACGGATGGTACAGGAGGGACTGAACAACCCCCCAGAGCTACCCCTTGGTACCGCCAGAAACCTGGAGAGGGCTGGGAAGAAAACGACACTGTTAGCTCCTAAAGCAAACTGCCTACTGCAGCCAAGCCGACCAGCCTGTGCATGCCTGTGCTTCACCCCCAGCCCCAAATTAAACATCAAATTAGAGTGAAAAATACTGCTTTTGCTAAGACGTCAAGGAAATAATCTTGGATTTTTTTTTTTTTTTTTACGTATCTGAATGGTTTGTGTTAGTGGAAATATGAGGCTATAAAAGATACCCCTGTGGGTCACCTGTAGAGCTGGCTGACCACAAAATGTGCTCTCTAGATTCATCTTGTCCCCCGAAAGAAACAATCTCCGAGGACGGGTGAAGCCAGCCACACCTCTGGTGACCTCAGATGAACAAATCAAATATTTTCACGATTTGGACATGAGTGTAGTATGATGGTTCGTAGCTGCTGGAGTTAGCCCTTGTTTGAATGAAGACTCACCCACGTAATGGCCAGATAACCTCTGACAAGTCACTCAACTTGCCTCAGCCTGTTTCTTCATCTGTGAAATAGGGATAATAGTAACTAGACTTATTATTAATAGTTAATCCAATGAACGTTTATAAAGTCCTTGCCATATGTCGAGTGTCTTGTTGACTTTTTAAAGATCCTGCGTGTAAAAAAAGCTGATCTCCAATGCCTGGCCCAGAGTAGCCTTCTAGTTTACTACTAAGAATGTTTATTTCCTCATTACATAAGCAATGTTCATTTGCGGGCCAATTAAAAACCATCAGCAACTTTTCCCCCCCCTCGCTGTGAATTTCTGCTTAAAAGTCATGGGCCTCTCATTATTTCCCCCTACTTAATGTTAGAGTTGGAAAGAATCTTTTTGCTCTGTCACCCAGGCTGGAGTGCAGTGGCATCATCTTAGCCCACTGCAACCGTGAACTCCTGGGCTCAAGCGATCCACCTGCCTCAGCCTCCTGAGTAGCTGGGACTATGGGTGTGTGCCACCACACCTGGCTAATTTTTTTTTTTTGTTTTTTTTTGGTAAAGATGGGCTGGTCTCTAGCTAGCCTCAAGAGAACTTCCCAGCTAGGTCTCCCAAAGTGCTGGGATTACAGGCGTGATCCACCACGGCCAGCTGGAAATAATCTTAAGAGTCATCCAGTCCATCTTTTTGCCCAGTGCAGGACTCTATTCTGTAGCCTGCTGTGTGGCCACCTCCATCTGCCAGGTGGCCTGTCCCATTTTTGGACAGCTCAACTATTAGTTCCTTCTTAAACACAAATCAGCTTCCTTGTCCATGTCCTAATTCTGCTCTGCAGATCTTCTTAGAAAAAAGTCTGCCTTCTCTCCCTGTCATAGCCCAAAGAGAGCCATCACTTCTTCCTTGGTCAAAAATCATCTGTCATCCAGGCTAAGGTAAAAGGCAGTAACAACCACCTCAACTTACCTGCGTCTTTTAAAAAACATATTCCCAGAGTAATTTTGTTTTCAAGGAACAGTATACTGCCTTTTTTAAGATGATGGGAATTGTGTGGCCACTTAAAATCTCACATATTTTATTGAGTTATATAAATTATTTATACCTTTTTTTTTTTTTTAGACAGGGTCTCACTCTTGCTCAGCCTGGTCTCGAACTCTTAGCCTCAAGCAATCCTCCTGCCTCGGCCTCCTAGAGTGCTAGGATTACAGGTGTGAGCCACTGCACCTGGCTGAGTTATATAAATGAAAGGGTCCAAATGATGACAAGATAAAAGATGAAATGTGTTACTTCAACAATGAGTACTTGCTCCTAGGCAGCATTTGCAGATTGAATTGCCGTAATATTGTGGGGCAGGGGTTAGTCTTGCTTAAAGCGCAAAGTTGAGGGTGCCATTTCCAGAAAGTCTGATTCTGTGGCTTTGGGTTGGGGACCAGGAATCTGCCACTTAAACATTTTTTTTATTTTAATTTTTTTAGAGATAGGGTCTGGCCGTGTCGCCCAGGCAGGAGTGCAGTGGCGTGATCATAGCTCACTGCATCCTTGAACTCCTGGGCTCAAGGGATCCTCCCACCTCAGCCTCCTGAGTAGCTGAGACTACAGGTGTGCACCACCATGCTAATTTTTAAGTTGTTTTTTTTTTTTTTTTTTTAGAAATGGGGTCTTGCTATATTGCCCAGGCTGGTCTCAAGTGATCCTCCCACTTGGGCCTCCGAAAGTGCTGGGGTTACAGGTGTGAGCCACCACACCCAGCCAGGCATCTACATTTTTACAAGCACTATTGGTTCTCCCACAATGATACTGCAGAGGTTGTGGCTCCAGGGAGTTCTGGGGCGTACACCATGAAGTCCCTAACTAGCTGTGTGGCACAGGACGGCACAAGCACACTGGTGGGGAGCCTCCACCTGACTTTTTCTTGTACAGAAACAGGGCTGCATCACTTGCCCCCTTCGTATTATTTCTCACCATCTGAACTTGGGGGTTGCTGACCCTTGTTGAGCGCTTAGCTCTCATACAGGGCTGCTTCCAAGTATTTTACTTGTGTTCACCCTTTTAATTCTCTATTTGAGCTATGTTCACCATTTTACAGTTGAGGAAATGGAGGCGTAGAACCATGAAGCAACTTGCCTGGGTCGCCCAGCTAGTGGGAGAGTGAGCTGGGATGCAGAAGCAGGCAGTCTGACCCCAGGAGCCCCCCACACACTCTGCCACAGCACCTGGACTGCTCCAGGGAGCGTCAGACCTGTGCAGCCAAACACCCCATGTCCCAAAGGCACCTGGGACTCAGTGTGGGAACCGGTCATTTTCCTTCCCTAAACCACTTTCTTCATCAGTGTTTTTGAGTTTTTTGCGGACCCCCTGCCTCCACCTACCTCGTAATCTCCTAAATCCAGCTCTTTGCCGGCATGGCAAGCTCTTGGTTCCTGCCTGTTAGGTAAGCACTTGCCAGAGGCCCACAGCCCGTGTGTGGGTGGTGCCCACCTGTGCCTGCAGCACCTCGAGAGCTTTGCCCCACCCTCCCAGCTGCCAGTCTGGTCCCCTTCCAGCCCACTACCCACTAGCTATGTCATTGTAAAATGGCATTCCGAGCCTGTCTGTCCCCCTGCTGAAAACCTTCCAGTGGTTCCACAGCCGGCAGGACAAAGGCCAGAGCTTCTACCATTTGCCTTACCTGCCCTTCGAACCCGCTCTCTCCCTAGTCCTCCTTTGACCTTGTCCTCCAGCGGGGCTGCTTGCTCCTGTGCACGCCACACCGTTGCTCCCTTGTGCCTGCACAAGCTGCCCTGTCTCCCTAGGTGGAAGGGCTGGACACCCTACCCCCCTAGCCAAGCACCCAGTCTGGGGTAACGTTTAGTTGTGATATAGTTCAAACTTACACAAACGTTGCAAGATAGTACAAAGAAATTCCCCGTGCCCTTCAACTTCACCCAGAGCATTGTTAGCATTTTGCCACATACATATATGCACACATGCCCACCATATATATATTATTTTTTCTGAGCTATTTGAGGGCAAATTACAGACATATCATGTCCCTTTACCCCTAAATGCACCAGTGTTTATCTCCTAAGAACAAGTGTTCTCTTACATAACCAAATTACAGTTAGCAAAATCAGGAAATGTAGCATTTGTGCAATGTTTTCTAAGCTAGAGGCCATGGTCAGATTTCACTAATTGTCTTACTAAAGCCCTTGACAACTATTTTTTTCCTGGTTCAGGATCATGTTACATCTAGTTGTCTCCTTAGTCTCCTTTATTCTGGAACACCCACTTTTTCTGTGTCTTTCACAACATTGATATTTTTTTTTTCAGAGACAGGGTCTTGCTCTTGCCCAGGATGAGTGCAGTGGTGCAATCATAGCTCACTGCAGCCTTGAACTCCTGGGCTCAGGCGATCCTCCTGCCTCAGCTGGGATACAGGCATGCACCACCACGCCTGGCTAATTTAAAAAAAATTTAGAGGACACTGGCATTTCTGAAGAGTACAGGCTGGTTGTTTTGCAGAATGTTGCCTAATGAGAGTTTGTGTGATGTTTTCTTGAGATTAGATTCAGATTCTGCCTTTTTGGCAGGAATAGCCCTGAAGTGATGCTGCGTCATTTTCCGAGCTGCATCTCCAGGGCCACATGATGCTCTTGGGTTGTCCTGTTGTTGGTGACATGGGCACTGATGACTTGGGAAAAGCGGGGTCTTATTTATTTTTTACAACCTCAGTTTTCATGACACCTCCTCTAAGGAAGCTTTCTCAGACCACCCCTCCAGGCACCCACAGGTAGGTTAGGTGTCTCTTCCCTAACCTAAGCCCTGGGGACGGTGCCTCATCCGCACGGACTGAGCCATCGTGGTGTGCTCCTCTCTCCCTGCTCGATGCAAGTTCCATGGAAGCAAGGACCACATCTTGCTCACCATTGTGGCCCAGCTCTTGGTCCGGGGCCTGGCACACAGTAGGCACTTAATAAATATTTGTTGAGCGAATGAAAGAATGAGTGAGAATACTTGGGAGCTGATTCTGTTACAAAGCAAAAACCTCCAAATCTCTCCACATGAGTCTTGTGATTTTTCACGGCTTTGCTCATGAAGCGTGGCTAAATTTGGGGCTTTCTTTTTATGCCAATTTCTCACTGAAAGCATGAAGGTCTAACTAAATCCCGAGAAAGAAGCATGGTATTTACCCTTTCTTTGGGGATCACAGAATGGACCAATTTCAGAAACTTCGAACCCCATGCTAGATTTTTCTATCAGTTTCTTCATGGGAGGAAGGGTGGGAGTGAGGGGAGGTTCTCCGGGTCTTTGATTGTGGGAAACATTCAGACTGGGCAGAACGGCGCAGAGAGTCTTTGACGCTAAGACGGGCCCTCCGCCCCTTGCCTCTGTCCCGCCACACGCTTCGCACCGGTCGGGAAGTGCCTGGCGGGGCGTCCTGAAGCCTCTCAGGAGGTCACTGTCTCCCTTTGCTCTTTCAGACGCAGGAGAAGGGAGACTCACTGATGGCATTGGACTCCCCACCTGCAGCGTGGCCACCTCTGGTCTCCAGGTGCCAGGGCTGTGCCCTCTGCCTCAGCTGCTTCAGGAAGTCCCCTGGATAGGCAGTTCTGGAGACCGTCCGTCTTCTGCACTGTTTGGCTATTTGTGAAACTTAGGACAGCACCAACTCGCTCGACTGGATCCTCAATGCGATGGCTCTGGGCAGTCACTGCTGGGGGTGCTGCATGATGAGGGCTTCGTGGCTGATGAATAACAGCTGTCGTGCATTATTTCTGGGTGGAGATGTCCCAGGAAACCAGGCCAACTTTGCTAGCCGGTAGGACAGGGGATGTGGGTCCCTGCCAGTGAGTACTGGATGAACCATGCCACCCAAAAAGAAGGTTCATTCAGGTCAGCTTGCTCTCACCCCATTACGTAGACGGCCCCTGAAGCCAGCAGACAGAGGGCTCTGTGCGAAGCGAGCCGCCAACCCCTGCGATGTGATGGTTGCAACACATACCTTAGCAGCTTCCAGTTCCATTTCAGGGAAGTGTTCGAAGTCCTCAGGAGGAGGCCGGGGAGGGGACTCCGGAAGGGTTGGCAGCCGCAGCAGTCAGCCGGGCCTGGGGTGGAGGTAGCAGTCGGTGTCCAGGCTGAATAATGCTTCACGTGAACACCAGTATCATGCCTTAGAAACGAGTGAGCTCCTTGCAGCTGGGACTCTCGAGGCCTGGTGTCTGTGTGTGGGTGCTCAGAATGGGCTCCCGGGGCTCTTGTATTGTGCTGACATGAATTGAGTTGAATTGCATTAAATTGAATTGGACTGAAATAAATTGGATTGAAAGGCCTACAGATTAGTATGAATCTCTTGCTGAGTGCCAGGCCCCGGGGAGTCAAAGATGAATAAGCCAGTCCCTGTCTTCGCACCAGCTGGGCCCGTCACTAACGGGGATGTGGCAGACTTGCGGCAGAAATGCCTGGGGATGGCTGGGTGGGAATGCGGAGGAGGGTTAGAGAGGCTTCGAGAGGAAGTGATCTTTGAGCTGAACCTTTGACAACAGTGTGGGAGGATTTTAGAGAGAAGGAGGTGGAGGAAAGAAGGACCCAGGGGACCCAGGAAGAAGCAGGAACACAGGTGCATCCCGACTGAGGAAAGGAAGAGAGAAGGCCTTGAAGCAAGTTATATCTCCATCTGACGGACGATATGGACCTATTAATACCTCTGCACGGGCAGCCCCCGCCACACACACCCCTACTGAATCAGACTCTCGGGAAGCTGGCCCAGGAACCTGCATTTTAGAACAAACTCTACAAGTGAATTCAAAGATTGGCACCAACTGTGTGTTTGCAGTGGACAGATAAGCCTCTGTTAGGTCGGTGTTGGGAGCCACTCAACGATTTTTAAGTGGGGAGTGCCACGGTCTGTACCTGCATCAAATGAGCAATTGTCGTACTTCCCTGCAAGGCAGAATCGTCTGGAGGACTTGTCAAAACACAGACCGATGGGTTCCACCCCTGAGGTTCCAAGTCAGTTGGGCTGCAGTGGGGTCTGGGGATCTGCTTTGCTGATAAATCCCCAGATGGGTGATGTGGACACTGCTGATCCCAAGAATTCTGAGAAGGAGATTGATTTGAGAGATTCTGAGGAATCCAGCCAGGCTGAGGGAAGGCCCTGTTGATTCTTCTGAGACCCTGCAGAGCCAGGACAGTAGCATTATTTGAAGCATTTTGATTTGACCAGATACGCCTTCTTATTTGTATGCCCATCCTGGTTTTAGACCCTCTGTGACAGTGGTATGGCACTCTGGACATGTGACCAATGCCCCGTGCCCCTGACCTGAAGATAGGTGAGTGTGGGCCAAGCTGTCCAGGAGTCCCTGCCAGGGTCCCTTGGTCAGGGTTATGCCATGTCCCATGCAGTGCTGCAGAGGCCCATGGCTCTGTAGGTGACAAACATTTCTGGGGATCCATGCAATGCCTAGAATCCTGCATCTGGCTCCCCCAAGGTCACAGGTGAAATCCCCTGTGTCCCTTGGAAGGGCTGTGTCTGCCATCACCCTTGGGGCCTGGTCCTACTTCCTGGATCAGGAGGTGTTCATTAGCAGTCTACACAGGATTGATATAAGGCCCCACTTGAAATTATAAGTCTTTTTTAGTAGCACCCCATTTCCCACAGGCGAGCAGGTCAGTACCGTGCTCAAGCCCAAAGGCACAACCAAATCAATTTCCAAATGCCATCTTTGCAGGTCTTGTCCTGAGACTACTCATGGTACCAACTCTGTACCAGTCAGGGTCCAATCGAGAAAGAGGAAACCACACGTCAGTTTGAACAGGGAAGTTTGACATAACTGTGACAGGGGATTAGAGTAATGAGGGGTTGGCTGGTAAGAAGTAGAGATCTCTAAGTAACCTAGGAAGAACAGCTATATGGAGCAGCCACTTCCCCCAGGCTGAGGTCAGTCCTCATTTTAGAGACCACTGCCGAGGCTTGCTGAATGGCTAAGAAGTCGCTGTTGGTGCCATGCTGGTGGGGCTTGCTGGAAATGCAGCTCAAGGGTGCTAGGGTAAGCTGTTCCTGTAAGGGGAAGTGCCTTATGGGAGGAAGTCAACCATAAACCACTTGAGTGGGATGCTGGAGGAATCTGCTGGCTGCTGGCTGCTGGGTGCAGCTGACCGCCATGCCCTGCAGGAGCCTGGTGCTGGAGGATCCATGTGCATGGAAGGAGTCAGCCAAGTGGGCACACAGGACCAGGAAGGAAAACCCCTCCTCTTGCTATGTCTTGCCACCGCCCTCTCTGATAAAACTTAACATTGTGCCAGCCAGCAAAGGAACAACATCTAAAGGGGCCAGATCCATTTTCTCAGAGCAGGCAATGGAGGAGGAACTTGGAGCTGTGGGCACTAAATCGATGAGGGGCACAATTCCCAGATGGTTTGGTTCTCGGTAGCAGAGTCCAAGGTGTGGGAGTTTGGCAAACCTATTCTTTGACCAGAGGGACAGGGGAGTTGCTGGGGGCCTCAAGAGCTGCTCTGTCGAATTCCTCACCACTGCAGGTGCCCATGCCTTGATCAAGGCCGCATGGCCAGGTAGGGTCATGGGGTGGGAGAGCGGGACAGCTATGCCTTGTCCTCCCTATCTCTGTATTCCTCAGGCTTTGCCATTAAACTAGGCAAGTAGACTGGTAGCATCCACTGTAAAGATGGGCACCCAGAGTTGGAAAACCTCCTTTAAATGAATAAATATTCCCAGCTAAAGAGAACTCAAGGAACAAGCTGACCTCGTTCTAGACCAGGGGAATTTCCTGACTTTCCAATTACAAGCAAACAAAAACCCCACAATGTTCTTGTTTCTCTGAATTCTATAAAGATGGACAGCAAGGTGTTCTGTGCCCAGGGACACCTTCGCGCAGGGGCGTCCTCTGTGCACCCGCCTGCTCTCTGAACACTCGGTCCCCTGCCTCTGGATTCCAAACTCCGGCTCTCCATAAACCCGACACTGCCCGCTTCCCCGCCTTCTTCCCTCGTCTCAGGAGCTCTGTGGAGGGACACGATTTACTGTTGGTCGTGCCAGGGTGCAACCAGTACCCAACCCTAAGAGCTAGCGTCTCTACAAGCAGCTCTGTGTCTTCCTTTTGTTCTACACCAACGCTTCGTTCACTGGAAACACAGCGGA
>RJWJ010016304.1:0-34706 GCA_004363605.1 Indri indri
CAGGTTTCTTTTAGCTTTGAATTTCAAGATTGTTATCCTTAAGCTCAATAAATATGTGCTAATTAACTGACTTTTAAGTTACAAAAATGCTCCCTTCTTTTTGCTTTTAATGCCCACACATCTTGATATGCTGGGTACAACACTGGTGGGAGTCTTTATGGAAAAGACTAGCAATTCCTTTGCTCATTTACTACTAATAAAGCATTTTTTATGCTTCATCAAAAGCCAGAGGTTCATACAGTGTATTGTTAGAACAACAATTCCTCCACTGAACTGAATTGTTTTTCATCTTTTCAAGCACACTCTCCTCTGTAACAGGAATCCATCTGTAGCTATTGTTTGTGCATGTCTTAGCTGGTCTCACATTTCTAAATGCAAGTGAAAGTTAACCCACTAATTATTGCATAAACCACTTAATGCTCAATCATACAGAAAACAAGGTATAATTTTATAATTAATAATATAAGAACCTTTCCCAAACTATGATTATGAAGCAATATGGAGAAGCTATTCTTCCCAAAGTAAAAGAAATAAATTCTAAGCTAGAAGGCTGGATATTAACACAGGGGTTCTAGCAGTGAATTTTCTTTCTTTTTTTATTTTAGTAAAATATACATGACATGAAATTTTATCATTTTAACTGCTTTAAAGTATACACTCAGTAGCATTAAGTACACTCACATTGTTGTGCAAACGTCACACCATCCATCTCCAGAACTTTTCCATCACCCTAAAATGAAACTGTACCTATTAAAAAAAACCCCATTTCCCATTCCCAAGACCCCGGGGTCATCCATCATTCTACTTTCTCTCTCTATTAATTTGACTGCTCTAGGTACCTCACATAAGTGAAATCATAAAATATGTGTCCTTTTTTTGGTCTGGATTATTTTGCTTAGCATAATGTATTCAAGTTTCATCCATGTTGCAGCATGTGTCAAAATTTCACTCCTTTTTATTTATTTTATTTTTATTTTTGGGGGGGCATTCATCTTGTATCATTCCTTTTTAAAGTTGAATAATATTCCATTGTATGTATATACACACATTTTATTTATCCATTTATCCACTGATGGATATTTGGGTAGCAGAGAATTTTGAATCATCTCAAGAATTATATGAATGATTCTCTGTGTGGGGAGTGAGAAAAAGATATGAAAATATTGGGCTTGAGAAGGAAAAGGTAAAGATTGAGAAGACCCATGATACTGAACTACATTGTTCAATACAGTGGACACAGGTGGCTACCGAGCACTTGAAATGTGGCTAATCTGAAATGAGATGAGCCATAAATGTGGAATATACACTGGATTTCAAAGACATAGTATGGAAAAAAGAATGTAGCTTGCGAATAATTTTTTAAAATATTTATTACATGTTGAAATGATATTTTGGCTATATTTTAACTAAGTAGTTAAATTGCTAATATTAATTTTACCTTTTTAACTTTTTAATGTGGCTCCTAGAAAAGTTGAAACTATACATATGGCTCACATTATATTTCTTTTGCAAAGTGTAGATACAGAAAGCCAGCTCTAAGGGAAATTGCCCTCAGGTTTTCTTTATTACCTATGCTCAGAATTTAACATATTCCTTTCAGTTAATAGAAGACAAAAAAACTTACCCAAAGGAATTAGTCTCCAACTGTGAAACACCAGACAAGGCAAGGATGGGCAATATTTTGAATGTCAGAAAGTCCTTCTCTTCAAGTTCTGTAATACAGGATACTGTACCCTTTTACCTAATCATAGGTTGCCATAATATTCCTTGTCTAAAAAATGAATAGTAATTAATAGGAATGCATAAGCCTTCCTCTCTCATATCACCCTCCTCTGCTTGGATCACCCTGTTCCTTTGGAACTTTGTTTCTGTTTACAGGAACTCACTTTATTTATAAGAAAATGTTTCTTAAGTTCCTGTTAGGCATTTGTTTGAAAGGTCTCAAGGTAAAAAGTACACTGCATGTACACTAACTGACTCTCCTGTTTCCGCTGATTAGCCTCTCAGAAAAATAATGCCGGTCCTTAAAAGAGCAAAAGGGAACACTTGGTCCATCTATTCAAATCAACACCATTGTGAGAAGTCAGGAATCCTGCTGTCTCTCCTCAGCCCACACAATGCTCTTTCTGCCTCTAGAACAGAAGTTCCAAGGGTAAACAAGGACAGGCCTTGAAGGTTCAGCAGTAAAAGAAATTGTAAGTCGTAATTACTTAGGTAGGTGGAATATCACATATACTTTTTTCTACTTCAGCTATTTTAATACAGAATCTTATTACACTGAGATGTTATGGTTTTGCTCAGATGATACTTTATCTGAATATGTCTCTCCTAGCGGCTTCTTAAATTCAGTCCCAAAGAACCTTTTCTGCTTTCAGTGACCATGTCTGTTTTCTTTCTTTTTGTTTTGCCTGAAAGATAAGCCATTAAAATATTTTTTAAAAGCATTTGCACCTACTTTAGGCACTTTTTATTTAAATATGAAGTTTTCTTCACAGACATATGCAGATTTCAAAATCACTGCCTGGAATATTAGGGCACTCCAGTGCTTACCTTTGAAACTTCCCACTTATTATCCTCTGAGTGGTGAGATTTCCCTTGTGGGTGGATGGAAGGAATATAGATCTAGATTGTTGATTCTATTAAAAGAAAATTCTATTTTGAAAAAGTCAATGAGAGAGGGGGAAATGCAGTGGGGTTAATGGCAAGGGCAGGCAAGGAGAAGCAGAGAGCAGAAAGGTGAGTGGAAAGTAAAACAGAAGGAGAAACGGAAAAGAGAGATGATGAGCTGTGGACGTTAAAATAAGGAGAAGAGAGAAAGGGGAAAGATGGAGAACACGGAGAAAAGGAAAGGAAAGAGAAAGAGGAACTGAAATGCCAAAGAGAGACATAAGAAACAGGGGAGAGAGAGAGGGAGGCAGGTTGAGGAGGTAACACAGGAGAATCAGGTGTCCTGCGGTTTATGCCCCTTCAGTAAAGCACAGGAGGTTATTTGAAAACAGGCCTCGCAGAGGTGACATAACGTCACATGGGCATTTATTATTTGGATGTTGCTGAAATGATGCACAGTCCTTTCCAGTTATCACATGGTTAGTCATGAACTGCTCCACCACACTTACAGTGTCAATAGCATCACATTTGGTTTCTTTTTTGCTTTCATTGGAATAAACTCAAGCTGCTTCCCCTGTATCCTCCGCCAGAAAAAAAAAATGGGAAGAAGTCCAATATCAGTCGTTTTAGTGACGTCTTTTTCTCCTTTATGGAGTTTTTTATTAATAATTCCTGGACCCTTATAAAGCACCATCATTTTTTCCAACTTGGTCGGAGGCAGGAGCCCGGTCTTTTGACTTTGGCTGCCACCACGGGGGAGGGTCCTTTTCCCTTCTGTCCTGCTGTGGGGAACGTGGGCTGATCGCCCGCCTTCCCTCTGCTGCCCCTGACGCCGCCAAGCTCGCAGCCAGGCTGGGAGGGCCTCCTCTGGAACGCAGAGCGGCGGCTCCTCTGCCAAGCGCAGGCCTGGAGACCCGGCGCCAGCCCCAGACGGCAGCCGCTGCACTTAGACGCACCCCGCCGCCTCCCGCTGTCGCCTGAGCGCCCTCAACGACCCTGTAACCTTTCTCCTTCAGACTCCAGGGATCCATCCAAAAACCCACTGCCTTTTCCTTTTCGTCTTTCCTTCCTCTAATAAAAACAAAACAAACCCCAACATTTCATCATGTACATTTCTCTCTCCATAAAACTCGATGGCTAATCAGCAAGTGCTTCATTCCTTAAGAAGCCAGGCTCAGACCTGGGAGCACCAAAGAGCCTGCGTACGTTTCTTGCTGAACAAAAGGGCTTAGTACTTTGGGACAAAATGCCTGTAACTCTCCTAAGGGGGAGAAAATATAACCTCTCCTCCATTCCAAATGAATCTAAAGCAGTGGAAATACAAAGCAAAATAATTATTTAATACGTTATCCTTCTATAATATTTTTTGAGAGACAATACACAAAATGTTTTATATAAGCTCGATTTAATGCTAAAAATTCTGCAAAGGTGTGTGCCATTAATTCTATTTTATTTTTTTAAATGAAAGGGCTGAGACTCAGAGAGGTTAAGTGGATTATTGAAGATCACACCAGTAATAAATAATAGTCTGGATTGAAGCTGAGATCTGAGCTCAGAGCTGTATCAGTTCTATTAATACAACATCATATATTAAGATATACTTAAGCTAGATAAAATCACTCCACTTGTTTGGAAGCCTAGAGTTTCAAGAACAATGTTAAAAATAACAGGTAATTATAGGCATATACACTGCAGACCTAGTTAAGTTTTGATATAAACTTATAAAAAATCAAATCCGTTTTTTTAGGGCAATTAGCAATCTCTGAGAAATTGTCTTGTTTTAAAGTTAACTTTATATTTATTTAGAGACAAAATAACAGATAAAGCCCAGATGCTCAAAAAAGAAAAGGGCCATAGATTAAGTGACATTAACATGTAAGTCATAAATGCATGGTACAATAACAAATACCTGAAAATAAGCAGAATTTCAAACAAAAAAAAAAAAAAGGAAAGAAGAAAGTAGAAGGAAAGAAAATAAATTTTGTGGAATTAGGACCATAGAAATATACATCAGTGTCGGAGGTAGCTTAGTAGAGAGGCTGATATATACATGTATCAGATGATGAGCTTTAACATTAGTAAAATTGCTTTTGTTTACTATAAGGCAAAAAGACATTCTGGCATTTTCTGGGTTCCCAGAAGCTTCACTTGAGAGCTATTTAGTAGTGTGGTCTGACAAAATGTAGAAATAGAATAAGACCTAGAATCTTTTGTTATCAACCTAACAAAACTGTTAACACACTGCCACAAATCCAGCACCTCACTGTCACAAACATTCCCTGCAAATAAAGGTTTCTGCCAGCCCACTCCCTCCCAACTCCCTCCTGAATGCACTGTTTTTGTAAATCTCTGACTTAAGTACCGGTCCTCTGCGGTACTTAGCACAGGTGTAGATTTACATTCATTTGTGTGATTATTTGACTGATAAAGTCTTTCTCACTATATGATGAGCTCCACAATGGCAAGGATTTTATATGGTTTGTTCATGACCGTAGCTCCAACACCTTTCATAGTCAGTGGCTGGCATATGGGAGATGCTCAGTGAATATGTTTGTACTGAATAAATAGCCTAGTAATCTGAGAAATCAAACAGCATGAGACTTTAGAGAATTGACTTTCAAACATCCACAAGTGACTTTGGATGAAAGAGCAGGAAATGAAGTTGGGGGTAGAGGAAAAGGCCTGTGTTTGATGACTACCGTTCTACAACTGAAACCAGCTAATGAGAGGAATCCCCAAAAGGTTCATATTATTTAACAAAATACAAGGATGTGTGGATATGTGGGTTAGATAGACATATGGTCTTTAAACTTAATCCTATGTGCCTGATAGAAATGAAATACATTTTTCAGCTGCGCTGCCCCTGGCTTTTTCCTTGGCTGGGAGATTTTTCTGCAACTGGACAGATCTGCTTTTTCCCCAAAGAAGGATGTTGAGAGACAGTGACAGGTAGTCTTCAGGTCTATCTGAATACAGTTCTGAAAATCCTTGGTAACTAGAACATTAAGGATGGCCAGCATCAAAAAGTCAGATAATATCAGTATTTATGAGGATGTGGAGAAATCAAAACCCTCATACACTGCTGGTAGAAATGTGAGATGGTGCAGCCACTTTGGAAAAAACCTGGCAGTTCCTCAAATGATTAGACACAGAGTTATCATATGACCCAACAATTCTATTCCTAGGTATACAGCCAAGAGTAATAAAAACATATATCTGCACACGAATTTGTATATGAATGTTTATCACAACATTATTTTTAATAGCCAAAAGGTGAAAACAACCCAGATATCCATTAATGGATTAATGAATAAAAAAAATTCGATGTGTCTGTTAGGTAGTGAGGTATTCCGGGTCTCCCACAGACAAAAGTGGGTACTGTTGCCTTGGTGGAAGGCCTCCATCCTGGTCCGGTCCCACCTTAATCTCTCAAGCAACTGCCATACCTGGGGGAGGAGGGAATACCCTATGAATTGGCCAATCATAACTTAGTGTGCCAGCTGCAAAAGAATGCAGAGGACTCTCTAGATGATGGGTCAAGCAAGATAGGTACCACAGAGCGGGGAAGTGACCTAGAACAACCCGCGTGTGTAGTAACACTCAGGTCATGTAACTCCCAATTGTCCAATCAAAGTGGCTCCATGGTGACATCTGAGCCACTAGGTCCCAATCTGGGCACTGGGAACCAAGACGCGGACCATAACCAAGTCCCTTTTCTGCGCCCTTCCTTTTGGTCTCCCTTTGCTGCAACAGTGGGTCCGGTCGTCATCTGCGGCATGTGTATCATACTCTGTAAACCTACATCTTGCTCTTGCCCTATAATCCTGTCTTTCTCTGCTCAATAAACCTCATTCTCGTGCTTGCCCTACTCTGGTGTGTCTGGTCATGCTTTGGCCATGAGCGCGTCAAGAACCGACATTTTCACACTGAAACCTGACATGTTTGTAGGTGTGAGTCAGGGTTCTCCAGAGTAACAGAACCAACAAGATATATAGATATAGATATTTCTGATATCTATGATAGGAAAGTTATGATAGGAAATGGCTTATAGAATTACAGAGTCCCATGACCTGCTGTCTGGTGATGGTGAACCAAGAAAGCCACTGGTGTAACTCAGTCTCGAAGGCCCAAGAACCAGGAGCACTGATGTCCAGGGGAAGAAGGAAATGGATGTCCCAGCACGAACAGATCAGATTGACACTTCCTCCACCTCTTTGTTCTATTCTTGTGTTCAATATGCCCACTTGCATTGGTGAGGGTAACCTTTACTCAGTCTGGGGATTCAAATGCTAATCTCTTCCAGAAACACCCTCACAGACACGCTCAGAAATAATGTTTCACCAGTTATCTAGGCATCCCTTAGTCCATTCAAGCTGACACATAAAATTAATCATCATACTTTATTAGGTCATATTATTTGGCCATAAAAAGGAATGAAGTACAAGTATGTATACAACTTGGATGAACCTTGAAAACATTATGCTTAGTGAAAGAACACAGACCCAAAAGTCCACATATAATGATTCCATCCATATGAAAGTCCAAATGGGTAAATCTACAGATAAAGAAAGTAGATTAGTTATTTCTTACAGTTTGGGGGACAGGAAATTGAGAGAGTGGATAGCTAAAGGGTGTGTGGTTTCATTTCAAGGTGATAAAAATATTCTAAAACTGTGCAAAGGTAGCATGTATTTGTGAATATACTAAAAACCATTGAATTGTACACTTTTGGCGAATTATACACTGTATGTGGATTATATCTCAATAAAGCTGTTCAAAAATAACAACTAAGTGTTGTATCCCTCCACTGCTGGTCAGCTTTCGTGTGGAATGCACTATGGAAACACAGTCCAATGCCAAGAACATGAGCTTGAATCAATTAACTGGCCACTGGCTCTGGTAGTCGCTAAACCCTCTGAGCCCCAGGTTCTCCATTTACTAAATATAAACCCTGAAATAAGGTAACAGCACCTCCCTTATAGGGTCTCTGGGGAACTTCTGGATAATGTATATTAAATACTTGGCTAATAGTAGGTATATAATATTATAGTTTATAACTGTCTATCCTATTCCAAATTGAAGAAAAGGAGATATTCCTTATACAGAGTTCAATAAAAAGGCCTTGGTGTCCAAAAAAAAATATTTAAATATTTCCTAGAGAATTTCCCTCTATCCTCAGGCCTGTCACAGCAAAGCAAGTGTATGCTGTGTCGAAATAATGTTCAATATTTGCATGTTTCATTTCACAGAAGGTAAATTTGTATCAGATTTTTCACTTGGTGTGAGGACATTTGACAAGGGCTTGGTTTCCTGTGTAAAAGACTGCTGTTCTTCTACTTGCACAGATGTGTTCTCTTCGGTGTCGTTCATAATAGTAAAAAATTGGAAAGTGTCCAAACAAAGGGAAAAGGTTAAATTAATTATCCTACTGTTCCATGATCATGCAGTCATTCTGTAGCATTTTTTTTGTAGAATTTTGTAGAAAAAAAGAAAATGAACAAGATAATGTTAAGAGAAAAAGATAGAACAAATAACATAAATGCATGTACAAATACTGTACTATAGCCGTCTAAAATCAATTATATGAATGATTCTCTCTGTAGGGAGTGAGAAAACATGAAAATATTGGGCTTGAGAAGAAAAAAACAAAGAATTGAAAATCTATGATATTGAGTGGCGCTGTCCAATACGTAGAGATAAAGAAGTTTGGGAAGGGACATAAAATTAGTAGTTGCAGTTTTATTATGTTGGTGGGACTACAGCTTCTTTTTATTTTAAATCATTTACATTGTTTTAAAGTTGGTTTAATAACATACAGAAACTGTAATAAGTTAAAAATACTTTCTGCTGCTTGTCCTCTACTTTATGGACTCTATTAAGAGAGATAAAACAAAAGTTAATTATAAAGGAAGGTGGACAGTATTGATGCAACTCCTAGATCTTGGGAAAGGAGCTTTCTCGAGGGTAATAGGTTATACTTGACAACATACTGAAAGGACATTTTTAAGGTTGATGAATGATGTCTGCAAGTCTGCTAATTAGCTGTGTCCCCATGAGCAAGCCATTTAACCTCTAAGGATCTCAATTCCCTCATTTGTAAAATAAGAGATTATAAAAAAGGAGATACTTTTCTGACATGCAAAGATTTGGAAGTTGGTGGCTTGACTACAAAGCTGCCATCTTAAATTCCTAGGGGAAGCCTGTGTTTTACAAAAACTATGTGATCTGCTTTGCATGTGGAGGAAACTAAACCCAGAGAAGTTCTGGGACAAGGGGTCACATTCAGAGATGGGGGGGACCTTGAATTTATTTTTTTTCCCCTTCACTCTTTAAGGGTTGTTTCTTCCTGTCCTCTTATATTGGGACACAAGAAATTTTTTAAAAAGTGAATGCAAAGGAAGGTGAACAGTAGAACTCCCCTAAAGGATATCATGAAAAAACAATTCTGAGATATTCTAATATTGCATATGACATTTCTTGTACTAAAAACACTTAAGTACACTTATCTAAATACGATATTGTGTTAGGTAGAATTAGGCAGATTCTCTTTCCTCTGGTAAACTGCAATTTTAGGAATTTAAGGCATCACTAATGCACATGAATTTGGAGGGCAGGCAGACCAATGAACAAACACTAAAACAGGCACCAAACACGAAATAGGCACACACATTAAGGAAAATTAATGTGCAAATACTCAAGCAACAGGAGAGAATAAAAGTTTGCTAAAAGTGGTACTAAGTACTTTCTGCTGTGGATGAGAAGAAAAATATAGTGGTCACATTACTACTAACTCTGAGCTCAGACAAACAATTTAGACATGAGAGAGGGCACTCTGTAATCTGTTTCAGAGTTAATTAAGAGGATGAAAGAGGACTGTGCATTTTAATTTATGTGTTTCTATTTCTGGTCTTCCATGAGCAGTATCCTTCCTCCACAGGAGGACGGAGAACAAGACCACCTTGCACGAATTCCAAACCTTCAGAACTAAGCTCATAGGGGTTTATTGGCTTCTGGCATCACCAGCAAAAATTGTATGCATACTTGGTTGCAGATTCGGAAGCAGAAGGTGGAATCCTGATTTCGTTCTCCTCCGACAGTGCTCCCATGTAGCACAGAGGGTCCTCCATCAAAAGCTCTACCCTTCCTGTGTACCCTCCTGTTCTCCTCAGCCACGTTCTTTCATTCTCTGCTTGTTCTCAACCCAGAGACTGATAACCCTGTGAGTGCTTATCTTTTTGGGTCTGTATGCCGTAGTTGCCCTTCCTTGCAAACACTTTTTAGGTTGCCTACACTTAGCTTACTAATTCTCAGAGGTTTATTTCATTTCTGTTTTCCTGCTTAAAAGGGCTTTAGCAGTACCTAAAGTTTGATTCAATCCTGAACAGTAGCACCAGGAGACAGTAAGGAAGCTTGGGTCCCTTCTGATGTTGGTGAGCCTGCTGCTAGGTTTCCTGTAACAGATAGTCTATGAGATGTTCTTACTTTTTAAATTAAAAAAGTAATTATTAATTTATTTAATTCTCCACATTGAAAATGCACAATGCTTCAGAAATTTTCTCAATGCAAAATTGATATTTCCAGAAAATATTTATTATAAGTAGATTTATTATATGAAGACTGATAAAAGAACTAATCTTGCCTTTGTCTTTTTAATTTTTTTTGCCCATTGACCTCCTTTGTTCAGTCTGTTCCTATTTTTTTAAATTGTGGTAAGAATATTTAACATGAGATCTACCCTCTCACCAAATAAAGTATTGCTAACTATAGGAACAAATGTTGTATAGCAGATTAAAATCTCTAGAATTTATTCATCTTGCATAACTGGCACTTTATGCCTGTTAAACAGCAATTCCCCATTTCCGCCTCCACCCAGTTCCTGGCAACCACCGTTCTACTCCATTTCTGTGAGTCTATTTGAGATACATAATATAAGTGGTATCGTGCAGTATTTGTCCTTCTGTGACTGGCTTAGTTCACATCATGTCCTCTAGGTTTATCCATGTCGTTGCATATGGAAGGATTTAGATCTTTTTTTTTAAGGCTAAATAATATTCCATTGTATAGATATACCACATTTTTTAAAAATCCATTTATCTGTCAGTGAGCATTTAGGTTGTTTCCATGTCGTGGCTATTGTGAATAATGCTACAATGAACGTGGGAGTGCGTGTGTCTCTTCAAGATACTGATTTAAATTCTTTTGGGTGTATAGTTGGCCCTCAAACAAATGGATTTGAACTTTGAGCTTCCACTTATATGCAAATTTTCTTCCATCTCTGCAACCCCTTAGACAATAAAATCAACCCCTCCGTTTTCCCATCCTTTTCAGTGAAGACGATGAGGATAAAGACTTTTATGATAATCCACTTCCACCTAATGAATAGTAAATATAGTTTCTCTTCTGATTTTCTTAATAACATTTTCTCTTCTGTAGTTTACTTTATTAAGAATTCAGTATATAATACATATAATATACAAAATATGTGTTAGTTGACTGTATATGTTATTCGTAAGGCTTCCTGTCAACAGTAGGCCATTAGTAGTTAAGTTTTTGGGGGAGTCAAAAGTTATACTCAAATTTTTGACTACACAGAGTGTTGGTTTTCCTACTCAAGGGTCAGCTAGATTCCCATAAGCAGGATTGCTGGGTCATATGGTAATTCTATTTTTAACTTTTTGAAGAACTACTATCCTGTTTTCCACAGTGGCTGTACCATTTTACATTTCTACTAACAGTATAAAAAAGTCCCAATTTCTCCATATCCTCACCAATGCTTATTATCTTTTTTTTGATAATAGCCATCCTGACAGATGTGAGGTGATTTCTCACTGTGATTGTGGTTTTCCTTCCCCTGATGATTACTGATGTTGAGTATCTTTTCATATACTTTTGGCTATTTGTATGTCTTCTTTTAGAAATATCTATTCAAGTCCATTTTTTAATTATGTGCTTGGGTATTTTTTTTTTATTTATTTTTTGCTATTGAGTTATAGGAATTCCTTGTATATTTTGGATGTGAGTCCCTTATCAGACATATAGTTAGCAAATATTTTCTCCCACTCTGTAGGTTGCATTTTCACTCTGTTGATTGTTTCCTTTGCTGTCCAGAAGCTTTTTAGTTTGATGTAATCCCACTTGTCTAATTTTGCTTTTGTTGCTTATGCTTTTGGTGTGCTATTATGTTTTAAAAAATCTTAACAGAGTACTATAAAATATGCATGTTTTGACAATTTGTGAGGAAACCGCATACTTAGGTTATGCTCCAGCCACAGAAAACGTGACTTTATAAAATACAAGCAGGACTTGGGATTTTAAGAGAAACCCTTTGAATCTTGATGATAGGTTCTAATATCTTTCCTCATGCTGAGGGAAAATGCCATTTTTCACAGTTAATTCATCATTCTGGTCAAATAATGATAAAAAATAGACATTTTGATTGAATTTTGAATGTAATTTTGTCATTGCTTAAAAATACCAGTAGCAGGAGGGGAGATAGGCAAGTCATAAAGCTGGAGAAAGAATGACAGCTATTTAAATTAAATTGAAAGAAAACTATGAACGAAACATAGAAGATGATTGAAATTAATGAGTATTGTTATCCATGGCAATCACTGGTTTCATAAAACCCTTAATAATTTAAAATGAGAATGTTTGCTTCTCTCCCCATTTCCTTACAATTTCACGGTATTCTGAAAGCTTCCTGCTTTATCAAAATATGCCATGTATTAAAGTGCCTTAACATAGAAGATGTGGAAACCTTGGACATGAAGCAGGAAGGGTTCACTGCCAATTGTCCTGCAGTCACCTCCGATACAGCTGTATGAAAGAGCCATGTTTGTCAAATCCCCTCACATGACTTGCTAGGAAATTATTTACATGTCTGTCCCCAAACAGGAGATTAAATTCCTTGAGAGCAGTGACAGTGTCATATTCATCTTTATATCTTGCACAGTTCCTGCTTCTCGTTCTAAATGTTGTAGCTGAGGTGATATGAAATAGGATACTTCGTAGATGCTTCCCCAGAATCCAGTCTTTTTTCCTCCTTTCTCGATTGACCACACCTTCCCAACCTTGTGATTCAGGTGAGACAGATGAGAGCCTCACTGCCTTAAGCCAATCGACATGTCCCATTCCCTCGGCTACAGTGGTTGGTTAAGGCATTTGTGTCAAGTCAGGCCAAAAAAATCCTGTGAAACTCAAAGTCAAGATTTTTGTCTGAATTCTTCACGCAGTAGACTTTTCTGAACTTTGAAGCTGAAATTGTGTAGCTCCGCAAGATGTAGAAGCTATTTGAGGAAGAACTTAACAAAAATGGAACCTATAGTGAGGAGCCAGAGCAAAGAAATGGAGAGAAAGAAATTGGGTCCAGGTCACATTATTTTTAAGCCACTGAGAAAGACTTACCTGAAACCTAATTATTTTGGGCTTTTCAATTAGATGAGGCAATAAATTCTCTTTGTAATTTAAGATGGTTTAAGCCAGGTTTTAAAAAAGTTTTCAATCAAAAGCAGCCCATCTATGCCAAAGATTCTCTAGAAAAAGAGGAGGGTTGCTTTAGAAGCCTCTGCCTCAGTGTCTGGTGGATGTCCTCACTCATAGCTCTCCTGGTTCCTCAGGTACCTGAGGTGGCAGTCCCCACACAGTAAGCTCTTCAGTAGGCCATGCTGTCCTCTAGATCCTGGGCTCTAGAATGTCTTGTTTGAACCACATTTCATCCATTCTCAGAAGGACCCTCTCCTCCATGACGTGCAATGATGTCTTCTCATTTTGTTGGATCCTTTGTAAAAAGTGGGCCCAGGCAGTTTGCTTTCTTTGGCTAAATGCTTCAACATTTATTTGCACATGATTATTGAACATTGGTCAGTTTCTCAGATATTGACTTATCAAAAGTCCAATCATATAAATATATAAAATTGATCTCTTGAGCACTATAGAACTAAACACACACAAATAATATATTGAGTTTAACATTATCAAATTTCAGTAATTGAACAATTCGATTTTAGAGATAATTCTATGATAGTTTCATGCCCTCTCCAGGATGATATGTATTCAGGTAATGGTCCTTATGGAAAAAGTGATTTCATTTTAGGTAAGCCTTATGAAAGTTAATAGAGCTCTGCTTTGTTCTTACATATCAGCTGATTACTAATAGTATCAAAATTGAATAGAAGATTCAGTCACTCTTTAAGAGTTTATGATCAAAGTTACATGAACAGTCTGATGAGATATATCCAGTACTTATTTAACCAATAAGTTGATAGTCTTAACAAATAATGAAGTTCTTTTCTTCTTCCTATTTTACTCTGTTTGCATAGGTAGGTAAATTTGTTTCAGCCAGTTAAGACAGGAAACTAACTTATTTGAACAAATGTCTTAATTAAACTGGAAAGCACACTGTGCTAGCCTGTATTGTCATTTAAATTCACTGGTCACATATTAGGATTCCATAGTGATCTGTCTCTTATTATTGTTTGTGTGTGTGTGTGTCTTATCTCAATATATAATGTTAATTCTGGGTGATGGTTGGAGCCCTTCCGGGACTCAGAATGAGCTGAGGAATTGAAGAAAATACTCAGAAGGTGCAAACACTTGAAAATCTTTTAGGTGATCTCTTAGGTGATTATAATCTTACTCTTTAAAGAACGTGTGTTAATGAAAAGGGAGAATTAGACTTAGCCATGAAATTGACAGTGCCCAAGTCGGACCCTAATTTAGCTATAAGCTTGTAAACATTACCTCTGAATCAGCTAGCCAGTTTCTATGCATTTTCTCTCTATCTGTTTGGAATCCAAATTGGGCACCCTCTCTCTAGCTGAGCTTTCCTTCTGCGGTTCACATGCACCCAGTACTCTCTCTTTAAATTGCCTTCTTGGTTTTTTTGCCTCTTTCATTTTCACCTAATTTTTATCAGTTCCAATCCATCTTTCTTCTGATACATTGCACCCTACTTGCCAAGTTCCTGGGATAGTACATTATTCAAGGTAGAGATGGTTTTTCTCTCATGGACCTTACAGTTTAGAGGGACAACCAAGTAAGTAAATGGGCAAGTCCAGTTCCGTGGAATAAGATCTTCATAGGAGAGCACAGAGCATAGATATCTAGGCTGCATTTGGTCCTCAGAAATGGCATTTCAGAGGCAGAAGCCCTTAATCTGAGACCCGGAGAATGGGAAGGTGTTATCTAGGATAAAGTGCAAGAGAAGAATGTGTTCAAGGTAGAGGGCACATGAGGAGTGAAGCCCCAGAATTAAGAGAGTGTTTGAGGAATTAGAGGAACTCAGTATTGCTGGGAGGTAAAATGAGGTTAGGAGAGCAAAAAAGATGTCTGTAGGGGTTAGCAATGACCAGATAAGCCATCATCTTGTGAAAAAAAAAAAATGGATGTTTTCTAAGAACAATGAAAAAAATTTTCAAGGTTTAAATAGGAAAATTTGAAGACTAAATTCGTATTTTAGAAATATTGTCTAGCCCTGGGCACAGAGAATGGATCAGAGTAGACCAATTAAGAGACTAATGCATTATTATACACAAGAAACAGCCAGAAAATTAAGTTCAGTTTAGACTTGATGAGTTTGAAGTGGCTCTGGACCCTTTACATGTAGATTTCTGGCAAGTAGCTAATTATAGTCATGAGCTGCATAACGTTTTGGTCAACAGTGGACTGCATATATGGCGGTAGTCCTGTGAGATAATACCATACTTTTACTGTACCTTTTCTATGTTCAGATATGTTTAGATACACAAGTATTTATCACTGTGTTACAATTGCCCACAGTATTCAGTACAAGCTGGACAGTACAAGCTTGTAACGTAGGAGAAATAGGCTACACTATAGAGCCTAAGTGTATTGTAGGCTTTACCATCTAGGTTTGTGTAGGTTCAGTCCATAATGTTTACACAAGGACAAAATGGTTTAACGACGCATTTCTCAGAATGTGTCCCTGTCATTACACATGTGACTGTATATCATAACATTACTGCATTACTAATTGTATATGATTATATAATTTGTCCAAATAGAGTGAATGAAGCCAAATATATCTATCCCTATTTGTAAAATTATATATACTCTTTTCCAGTATAAAGATGTAGCAAGATATTTGAAATAAAAACCACATCTTTTCTAACTCCAACTTTCTAAAGATCTAATAGAAGCTCTGCATACTGGAAATGCTAAAGAAGTGTTTATTGATTGACTAACATTGATCAGAGATCCTAGGATCTCATTTAATATTCAGAAAGTGGACAGAGAGGGGAAGCATGCTAGATACATACTCACCCAAGGGTAGAACACAGGGCAGCTGAAAGAAATGAGGTGGTGTTTGGTTCAATGTTCCTGAAAGGAAAATTGCTAGTAGGTTGGTTCCTTGTGACCCTGAAATATTGTTCACTAACAAAGTGACTCTTTCATTTCAATAAACCCAAGAATGATTCTCTTAGACCAGGGTAAGAAAACTTTTTTATTTTTCTCTTGTGAATCAGCGACTCACTGAAACTACATTAATCATGGGGCATAAACAAGTAAGAGTAATTTATTTGATTTTTCAGAGAGAAATACAAGTATACAGATTATATGGTCAGTTAAAGTGATGTCCCATGGACAGACAAGGCAGTATTAAAGAAGGTGGGAAAGAAAGAAAAGAGGTAAAGATAAAGAGAAAGGCAGAAAAAGGAGGGAGGAAAAATGTAAAGGGAAAGGAAAAGCAGAGATACAGGGAAAAATAGAAAGAGACAAAGAGAAAAGAGGCCTCTAATAATTACAAGTATAATTTCTGTTACTTCCTTTGGAAGAATTTTCACCTTGATCATTTGTTTCTCATGATAGCAAAGGAGTTCTTATTCCCATTTTACAGACAAGAAAATTTATATAGTCAGTGGCGAAATTGCAGTTGGAATCCTTGTCTCTTTATTTCTAGTTCTCTCTGCTTATATTGTGTTTAATGGATGTAAATGACACTTGTTCCGCAGTTCACTTGGTTTGAATGTCTCAGACTAGGTTGTCACCTGTTTTTTCTGCTCTTGGAAATTCTGATTACTGTTCCTCTGGTAGCACAGAGCCACATTTTCTTATATAAGAAAACAGCTTGTCTGTTTTTATTTCCAAACCTTAAAGTTTATTTTTTGAAATAAACGTTTACTTCCCCACGGGCTTCTGAATCTTTTGCAGGTGTGTGAAGGAATGATTTGGGCTTTAGAAAATTGCTTCAGAACATTAGAGATATCTCTCAATTTACTAGCTATCAGCTGCAGTCCCCTTGGCGTAGAAAGCTGTCAGATTGTTTTATTTTAATCTTTCAATTGTCGGAATGTTTTCATTACAGAAAAGTTAAAGTTTAAATTTATAATTAGTGTCTATAAGGGTTTCCTTTTTATATATTTAAAAAATCTAAGCCAGAAGTCATATTCAAAATATTTAACAAGAGGTATGGAATGGGCAACACTGATCAGAATAAATGCTTACCCTAACTGTGCATATAGCCTAAAAATATCCACTCTGTTCTGATTCCTACTGGGAATAATACAAACAGAGAATCTCAAATCTTTTATACTCTCCATTAAGAAAACCCTTTAGGAACAAACAATATTAAACACACTCTTAACTACTCTTACTACTTCATCTGTCTTAGTCTGCCAAGCTCACTTGTGAGAAAAAAAATGGAGGGAAAGGTAGCAAGAAGCAGAGACAAGTCGTAAAGAAAGGCGAACATTGGGTTACACTGCCTTCCATTTTTAGTTTTAGCGTTTCCAGAAGCCAGGGTGCATCGCCGACCTTGAATTCTGTGAGAACTGCTGAGTCCTTATGGGAACTTTACCCCTCTTTTCTTAAATTTTTTTTTCCTACAAAACATATAAGCAGCCATGGATAAAATAAAAATTTTGGATATAAAATATATACAGAAAAGTACAGAAGTGATAATTGAACTGCTCAATCAATTTTTACAAAATGAACCCACCAATGTCAACACTACCCAGATCAAGGCTACAAATATTCCTCAGAAACCCTGGTGGTACCTCCTCCTACCCACTGTCCCCATTTTCCTTGCCAAACATAAGCATTATCCTGACTTCTAACATCACAGATTAGTTTTGACTATTTTTGAATTGTAATGGAATTATAGAATACATACTCTTTTATGCCAGGCTACTTTTGCTTAAAGCTGTATGTGAGAATTATCCACATTGTTACATGTAGTGGAGGTTCGTTGGTTTTTATTCCCATATTGAATTCTGTTGTATCACTATCCTATAATAGATAATTGACTATTCTAGTGTTGATAGACATGTGAGTTGTTTCCAGTTTTGGACACTTAAGAATAATGTTGCAGTGAACATTCTTGAACACGGCTTTGGTAGCCATGTGTACGCATTTCTGTTGGGTATATAACCTGGGGAAAAAAACATTCCTGGATTTTTCAGTCTCCTTGTAAAAATTCCTAGCCACAGAAACAAATACAGTCATGAAGCACATATCAATGTTTTGGTCAAAGACAGACTACATATACGATGGTGGTCCCCTAGAGCTGAAAAGTTCCTATAGTCTAGTGACATCATAGCCACTGTAACATTGTAGCACAATGTATTACTCATGTGCTTGTGGTGACACTGGTGTAAACAAACCTACTGCGCTGTTAGTCATAAAAGTATAGCACATACAATTACGTACAGTACATACTACTTGATAATGATAATAAACGATTATGTTACTGGTTTAGGTATTTACTACAGTTTATTTTTTACTGTTATTTTAGAGTGTACTCCTACTACTTATAAAAAGAAAAGCCAAAGTTGACTGTAAAACAGCCTCAGGCAGGTCCTTCAGGAGGTATTCCAGAAAAGCGGCATTGTTATCATAGGAGACGACAGCTCCATGCATGTTGTTGTCCCTGAAGATCTTCCAGTGGGACAAGATGTGGAGACTGAAGACAGTGATACTGATGATCCTGACCCTGTGTAGGCCTAGGTTGATGTGTTTGTGTCTTAGTATTTAACAAAAATGATTAAAAAGTAAAAAAGAAATTAAAATGTTTTAAAAATAAAAAACAAGGTTATAGAGTAAGATATAAAGAAAATATAATTTATTATTGAATAAAGAAAAAGATATTTTATAAATTTAGTGTAGCCTAAGTATACGGTATTTGTAAAGTCTTCAGTGGTGTATAGTGACGTCCTAGGACTTCAGACTCATGCACCACTCACTGACTCACCCAGCGCAACTTCCAGTCCTACAAGCTCCATTCATGGTAAGTGCCATATACAGATGTAACATATTTTATCTTTTCTACTCCGTTTTTACTGAATGTTTTCTATGTTTAGACACACAAGTACATACCATTGTGTTACATTGCCTATAGAATTCAGTACAGCAATTACAGGTTTGTAGCCCAGGAGCAATGGGCTATACCATGTAGCCTGGGTGTGTAGGTAGGTTGTACCATCTAGATTTGTGTAAGTACACTCTGTGATGATCACACAATGCTGACATCACCTACCGATGCAACTCAGAATGTGTTCTTGTTAAGTAACACATGACTGTACACTAAAGTTAGAGAAAGTTTCCTTTCACGTATCTTAGAAACATTTTCACATACCATAAAGATTAGATCTATCGATAGTTATTTGCCTAATGAAGAAACTAACTGCTCCATCCACAAGATGATAGAACTTCTCTCATCTCCCCTAAAGCTAAAGTGATATGCACCTGGATTAGCTTCACATCAGGGAGACTGCAGTCTTATCCATGGATACATTTACTTTCAAGGAGGAAAGAAGAGAGCCTCATTCCTATAGAGGGACTATTTGGCTATCTGACTTCTAGAGAGATTTTATTTTCATATCAAAAATATGGCATCAGGAGAAGACACTTTCAGGAGAGGAGAGAAAAATCATTTTTTCCTCACCCCTGGCTTATGGAGAATCTTGCCATTTGTGTATGAAAAATTCCTACTGGCTTCATTGTGTGGTCCCGGGTAAAAGACCTGGGGCGAGGTGGGTAGGGTAGAGAACACACTTATCATTTAATGTGAGGTAATATATAAGAAATCTGCCTCTGACCCAGAACACCGCATGTGCTCATTCAGGATAAAATTAATAAAATTGAATATTAAAACCTAATAATAACTAGGAATCAAATTGCTAGATCTTAGGGTAAGTATATGCTTAACCTTAGCAGCTATTCCCAAAACAATTTTCAAAGTAGTTGTATCAATTTACACTCTCAGCAGCAGTTTTTGAGAGATCTGTTTGCTCAACAACACTAGATGTCGTCAGTCATTTTTAATTTTAGCCATTCTGGTGGTTCTGCTATCTTATCTCTTTGTGGTTTTAATTTGTGTTTTTCCAGATGACCAGTGAAGTTGACGACTTTTTTAATGTTTATTGGCCATCTGGATTTTCCCGTTTTTTGAAGTGCAGCTTAGATTTTTTGCTGACTTTTCTACTGAATATTTTCTTACTCCTCTTTAAATTATAGGCATTCTTTATATATACTTTATACATACATGAATCTCGACTATGAGTCCTTTGAAGTTTGAAGTATTACAAATATATTTTTACATTCTGGCTTATTTCTCTTTCAATTTATGGCTAGTTAAAGCTCCCAGTTTGAGTGTACTATAATTTATGAATCTTCCTTTGTGATTAGTGCTTTTTGTGTCCTTTTGAAATAATCTTTCCCAATCCCGATGTCATGAAGATAGTTACATGTTATCGTTTAGAAACTTTAATCTTTCCTTGAATGTTCTGATCTACAGTCCACCTGGAAATGATTTTTGTGTTTAAAGTTAGAGGTCAAGATTCGTTTTTCTTTTTGTGTTCATACAGATATCTAATTGACCCAGCATCATTAGTTAAAAGGAATATTTCTTTTCCCTGACTGTGCCAACTTTGCTTTGTGATGCCATCCTTATCATAAATTAAGTCTTATAGTTCTGTTTGTCTATTTTGGATTTTCTATTATTTTACTGGACTACTTATTCTTCTATGAATAAGCACGTTATCTTACTTTTGTAATAAGCCTGGATGTTAATAGACATTGACATAAAACACATGCTAAGATTTTGATTGGAATTGCATTGAAGTATGGACCAATCTGGGGAGAATTGATATTTCTGAAAATTTGAGTCTTCCAACTCAAGAACATGGCATATACTCTATATTTTCATCTTTAAGATTTTTTACTTCTTAAACTTTAATTTCCTATTTTTCTGAAATAATTACAATTGATTTTTACACTGACCTTTCAGTTCAATGACTTTGTTACATTCACATAATTATAATAGCATTAATTAATATGGCTTATGTAGAGATACTTTGATTTTCTACATGTGCACATCATGTGGTCTGACAATGATAACAGTTTTACTTTATTTCTAGGAATCATTATATTATTCCCAATCTTGAGGGACCTGTTTCAATATTTCACTATTAGTATGGTATCTGTTACAGGAGCTTTATAGAAACTCTTTATCTGATAAAAAAGAACCCCTCTATTCCTAGACTATTATACAGTTTTAAAAATTATGAATTCATGTGAGAGTCTATTAATTTTTTTGCACCTATTGAGATTATCATGTATTTTCCTTTATTCTATTCATGTGGTAAATAATTGATTTATTTTCAAATATTAAATTGACCTTGCATGGCTTGTGTTGGTGGAATAAAACCAACATGATGACGTATTGTCCTTTTTATATATTGCTGGATTTGACTGGCAATTTTTTCTTTTTAAGAGATTTGCATCTTTGTTTATGAAGTAGACTTAGTATATGATCTTCTTTGGTAAATGGTCCTCATGTTCTTGAGACTGCAGAATTTGTAGTTCGGATGTTTTAGATGTGCCAATATTAGGTCAAGTAGGTTCTGTCTTCTTTATGTTTGTTGGTGCTTTGTTCTATAAATTACTGAGATAAGTGTAATAAGTCTTCCAATGTGATTGTGGATTTGCATATTTCTATTTTTAGTTCTGCCAATTTTTGCCTTACATATTTTGAGGCCATGTTATTAGGTAGATATAAATTTAAATTTTTAATATCTTTGTGGTGAATTGACCCTTTTATCCGTAGAAAGTGTGAAAGTGTCTCCCTTAAGTTCTAGTAATGCTTCTCACTTTCAAGTCTACTTTGTCTGATATTAAAGCTACAGCAGTTTCTTTTGGTTAGTGCTTGCAAGTTGTATCTTATTTCTCTCTATATTTCAAGGCCACAGAAACTATCAACATTGTTTAATGAGTTAATATTTACTTAGATTTATGCACATATTTACCCATATGTTGCTGTTCTTCCTTGCTGTATCTCTGAGCTTCCAACTGTGATAATTTTCCTTCTTCCTGAAGAATCCTTTTAATATTTCCTCTCATGGGGCTCTGCTATAGATGAACTCTTTCAGTTTTGTTTCTTTGAAATGACTTCATTTTACATTTATTTCTGAAGGATGTTTTGACTATTATATCATTTTAATTTGGCTGTTATTTTCCTTTAGTATTTTACAAGATGCATTTTCACTGCCTTTGGCTCTCATGGTTTATGCTAAGAAATCATCTCAAGTCCTGTTGCTGTTCCACTGAAGATACGGCATCTCTTTTTCTCTGCTTGCTTGTAAGATTTTCTTTGTTTCAGTTTTAATACAATGTACTTAGATTATTTTTTACTGTTATTCCTGCTTAAGGTTCACTGTATACCTTGAATCTGTGGAATGGAATATCTGTCTATCTTTATAGTTGTGGTATGAACACAAGACCAGATTTACTCTCTTAACAAAACTTTAAGTGCCCAATACAGTATTGTGAGCTATGGGCACAAGGCTGTATACCAGAACTTATTTATTTATCTTGTATAACTGAACTTATTTTTCTTGCATAACTGAAACTTAATACCCACTGAACAGCATCTTCCTATTTCCCTATACCCCAAGCCCTTGGAAACCACCATTCTACTTTCTGCTTTTATGAGCTTGACTATTTTAGGTACTTTATGTAAATGGAATCATGCACTATTTGTGCTTCTGTGACTGGCTTATTTCACTTTGCATAGTGTCCTCCATGTTGTTGCATATGGCCGGGTTTTCTTCTTTTTCTAAAGCTGAATAATATTTCATTATACGTATATGCAACATTTCTTTATCTATTCATCTGTTGGTAAACATTCAGGTTGTTTCCGTATCTTGGCTATTGTGAATAATGTTGTAATGAACATGGGACTACAGATACACCTTTGAGATGTGGAATGATATCTTGATTTGGAGATTTTTGAAAAAGTTCTAGACTCATATACCAAATATTGTTCTGTTCTATCCTTGTTCTCCTCTCCTTCTGGAAGTCCAATTATACTTTTTATCATGTCTTTTATGTATGTTATGCCCTTTTTCCACATTTTAAAAATATTTTTGTCTCTTTTTACTTCACTCTGAATATTTCCCTCCGATACATCTTCTAGTGCATTACATTTTCCCCAGCTGTTGCTAATCTATTATAAGCATCCATATATTGAATTCTATTTGCAGTTATTTTTTTCAGTTTTAGAATATCAATTTAGTCATTTGCTATTGTTTTCTATCTTGTCATTAACTATATTGCACATATCATCAGCATTATAAAATCTGTCTGATTATACAATTCTATACCTCCTGTTTTCACTTTTTTTTTCTTGGTTTTCTCAGTTGTAGTTTTTAAATTTAAATGTCTGGTTATTTTTGTTTGCATGTTTTTTTCCCCTTAAATTTTGAAGGTAATATATGGCTCATGTCTTTTCTTCCTCCAGTAAAGATTTCCTTTTGCTTCTGCAAGCAATTAGGCACATTCATCTAATCAGAAATTGAATCAAGTCAAACCCGGTTTTAGTCCTCGAAGCTGGTCTATATTTAGCATACTCTTATTCATAAGGTGTAGTTCTTTGTGCTAACAAGTGAAAGCTGGTGGTATTTACCAGGGCCTCTCTCTTGCAATTAGCCCTTAAGCAAGCTCTATGAGAGCCCCAAGCTCTATGAAACTGCCAAAAGCTCTGTTCAACCTTTTAGCCTTTCAGTCTCTGCTTCATTCTTATCTCTCAGTCACTGATTTAAATCAACGAATCTCTCACAGGAAAAAGCAAAGCCACATATAGATTTATCTCTTTGGCCTTCTTTTCTAGAACATTAGCCCATCTGCCCCTTGATTTACTACAGAGAGTTGGCTTACACAATGTGAAGGTTGGCTAGGCAGTTTCCGCAAGGCTGTCTCCACATCTGATGTTGGAGCCCAAGACCACAGTCAGTCAGCAAGGGAAGATTGTGAGCAGGCTGGAAACCAGGGATGTGAGTTGGAACCCCAGAAGGACAATCTGGTGTCCCTGTCTGTTCTTGGTGCCTCTAACCTTAGTGATGAGGGTACAGTGCTGAAGCCAGGACCTTTCACCATGGAGCGTTATGCACACACCTGGCCTACGAGTCAAGGAAACTGAAGAAAAAGTTCCAAAATGAAGAGAGAGCAACTGCAGGCCCAGATGTTGCTTTATATGAGTGAAATGAGCTGGCATCTTAGCAAAAATGAGGTGAGTGCAGAAATCTCAGCATGTAGAGATATTTTTATAGATTTTCCTCCCCTCTGCTGCCTGGGGTCTCAGGGAGGGCCTAGACTCTTTAAATGAATTCTACCTCATCAAGTCATGCCCACTCAGGATCTTCTCCCTTTTGATTAATTCAAAACTAGCTGATTTGGGGCTTTGATTATTACATCTAGATGCTTTCATTATAGCGGCACCTGGAATAATGTTTGATGGAATAAATGGGAGAAGACTAACAATGAAATGGCTGCTCCCTCCCTTCCGTCTTTCAGCTCTCAGGAGAGAGTCTCTCTTGTAGTCCGCCCTGACTGGAAACACACTAGAAAGGAATTCTAGGGAACCTAGTTCAGCCTACCCAAGTTGACGCACCACAAAGTATCACAAGGTATGCTACGATGAACTTCCCACCTTGTAAATATTCACATAGATCCACCCACATGCCTTCTCCAGCCCTTGTCTCCAATCTTCCAATTTTTCTCCCTCTAGGTCCCTCAACAAGTAGCCAACTTATCCCATTACTTATAAATTTGTACACTTTCTAACCTTCAATGATTTCCCTTCCCACACAAAGCGAGTGACTAGGTGAACTGTCCAAGGTACTGCCCACGGGAAAGATTCACCATTACTGATTCTTTCAGGGCCAACCCTGTTTGCTTTTACATGCCAACATAACCGACCTGTAAAGCAAATTCAGTGTTTTTCTCCCTCCATTAGTTGGTGGAAAGGACCACACATATGACCTAGGTGTGAACTGAGGGAGAGGAGCAGTGTATGAGCAGTGGATGACACCAGGGTCTTTTTTTGTGCTCTCTGGCCCTGCTCAAGCCCAACTCCAAATTAACTACTTATATTAATTATAAATAATTATAAGTAATTACATTTTACAGTGGAATGTTGTTGGGTCCTCCCACCTTTGGTGGGTCTGACAGAACTCATCTTAGGATGGGCAGTTTTGGCTGCATGGTCCCTTAATGTCCCCACATGCATAGACATCTGTTCTGTTTCTATTAGAACGTATTCTTTCCAAAAGATGCATGACCTTCCTTGGGAGTCCTGGGGATCTACATTCAGATATGGAAGGAGGATGTCTGGGTTTATATGCTTGAAAATCTTGAATCTCCTGAACCATTGTGTCTTGAAGAAGAGGCTCACTGTCCCATTTATTCCCAATCATATGGACCTGCCTGGCATAAGAGATTTGTGTAGTTTGAGAATTCATTCTCTCTGGAGCTCTGCTACTCTTATAATTAAGCCCCAGAACTGCTCTTTAACTTTTTCTGCCCTCTGGATGCAGAAGAGTTTTTAAATGATGACAAGGAGGTTCCTGGTTTTTATACTTCTCCTTAAATTGGTGATCAATCGCCCTTACCCTTTCATTGTCTTTCTCCAAAATAGCCCTCGGTCAAAGCCATCCCAGCATCCTTATAATGATCATTTTCCCTGTAAGGCTCAATGTTTGATACACTGTAATCCCCAGTGGGTTTTTCTCCACACTGATATTCTGTCTCAGTTCACCATCAGTGAAAATGGTAACAATCGCAAGGCCATCCCATGCCCAGAGCTATCCATTACTCTGAAGCATACTGAGATGTAGATTTGCATGTGGGAAATTTATTGGTGAGTTGTCTCTGGTTCAACCCCTGTGGGGGAGCGGAGGAAGTATGACTGAGCAAAGGAGGAGTGGAACTATAATGCAGTGGCAGCAGAGGCCTCTGCCAGTCCTTTCGTGAAGCTTTGCTACTAGGATAGACCTTCAGAGTTAAACCATGTTGGCGTAAGGGAGTTGGATCTTTTTACTTCCTCATCATTAAGTCACTGGATGAAGCTTTTCCCTAGGAAGAGGCCATAACCTGGGATGAGGTGACTCTCTTTAGCGGATGCCAAGTCCTTGAGAATGACTCAGTTGAAGGCTAAAGGCTGCCAACACTCTCAGCAGCTGGGACAATGGGCGCTTCATTGCCAGAGTGGGGCAGATAGGGACTGGACCATGATATCCACTGGAGTAGTTTCCTGAAGCATTCAAACAGATTTTTAAAACATCCTGTCAATGTTATTCTTAGTAGAGTGTTTGGTTTGGAGTAAGCTGGTCTGCCAATGCCTGAAGTGGAATTCTCCCACCTACCCTTTTATTTTGCTTCAGCCAGGTCAAGTCTTCTTAAAATTCTACTTGCATGCAAATGACTGAATTCAGTACAACCATAGCAAAGTTACTAACCTAACATAAAAAAATGTTTCTGATATTTTCACTTTTTGAGGTGCAGTTTTCTACTGTTGACCCTCCAGGACCGTCTCTGATCTCTGCCAGTATCCTTGACCCTTTTCATCTCCAGGGTTCAATCTTGATTTTCTTTCTTCTTTATTTGCCACTACCCATTCCAATTGTCCAAGTTATCTTCTCTCTTGTTTGGAATGGTTGTCAAAATTCTTTCACTCACTCTTATTCCTTTCAGGTTTGTTAAGTGAGGTGATTGTGCTTATAAAGAATAATAGCAGAGTAGACAGAAAGTATCTTTGTAAATATCTGAACTCCATACCCCTCAATATAGTGGTTGAACTGGAAAACTTGTAGGGTTAGTTGGGTTGGACAACTCAACTCAGACTTACACTCTAAGTGAGGCTTTCTACTTACTCCTCCTTATATCTAAGGTGAGTAGAACTGTTGTGCAGTCTGCAATCTTGCTTACCCGATTGATGTTTCCTAAGTTAAATAACAGAGATAGAATTATGGATAGAAATACTTTACCGACTTACTTAATATGAATAAAGGAAGTACATGTGGAGCTCTACTGAGGAATGTGAGCATCTAATGTATACAAACCAACCTCCACTAGTTAATTGTAGTGCAAGCAATGTAGTAACCATTGACACTTCGGAATTTCAGTTCTTCTTCCCTTGGACAGAACTAGTTAAGACATGGTAGATAAGCAGAAGTATGGTTAGAGGGGTTGGCATTCCTCCTTCCAACGCCTTCACACTTGCTTAGGTTGGTATCAATGCTCCCTCAGCTCTTTAGCGCAATATCCACTCAGTGGTCCCTTTCTTGATACTGAGAAAAAGAAGCGCTTATACCAGAAACAGAGAGATAAAGAGAGAGGAAACAAAGAACTTTGGGCTAATACAAACTTTAAAAATATCTCACAAAGTTTGTAAGTTTATATATTCATTTGCCCTTGCGGGCATTTTTTTCATGCTAAGACGTTAATTAAAATTCCCATTAGAATTCTTGCCTCTGTGTTTATGCCTGAGGTTGTAGAGTAGATATTTATTGGTAACAACCCTAGCATCCATTTCCTGTTCTTTTTTTCTTTCTTTTTTCTTAACGACTCTGAATTTCCCTGCATTACAGTTTCGGTAGGACTGACCCCTAGCCTCAAGCTCTCGAGGCAGGTGGCAATCCCTGATTGCCTTCAGTCAATCACCTCATCCTGACACTTGGCAACAGTGATTGGGTTAAAGATGAGACTAGGACACTATTAAGGCTAATGAGATACCAAGAGACATTTGTTGGCATCTTTTGGGAAAGAAACTTCCTCTTTATTCCATGATAGCAACTAAAAAAAAAAAAAAAAAAAAGACAACTACTGGTCTTAAAGCAGGAAGCATGAAGCCCCCATTAGTATTGGCGAGTACCTTGGCACCATTAGGGAGAAGCACAGGGGACTCTTGCTAGGACAAAGCCAACGTTGTATACAGAAGCGTAGAGGCACAGAAGGAAGTTGGATTTTTGTGACATTATTGAGCTAAGGTATTAAATGGCCCCTTAACTATCTGCGTACTTTTGAGTTTCACGAACCAATACATTCTGTTTACTATTTAATATAATTGGAATTGAGTTTTATGCTACTTGAAATCAAAAGCAGTCTCACTAATATTGGAGGATCCAATCAAACATTCTCCCAGTAGATGATGTCAGTGCTGCCCGCATCTCCTTGGTCCCCTGTGTAGTTCACTTGCAGCTTTGGGGGATCCCTCCCTTAAGAATCTACAACTCTGCCTAACGGCATGCTTAATGACCTAGTAGTCATATTTTAAAATACACATAGGAACAGGCAAAATTAATTTAGTAACATAGCTTATTTGACCCAATGTAGCCAAATATTATAGTTTGAAAATAAATATAAAATATCATATTTTATATTTTTATACTAAGTCTTTGAAACGCAGGGTATATTTTATATTTATAGCATATCTCAATTTGTACTAGCCATGTTTCAAGTGCTCAAAGTGCTCAATAGTAACAAGTGGCTAGTGTCTACTGTATGGGATACTGTAGCTCTAGAGCACAAAAGTAATTTCTTTTTTTACTATTTTTTGAAAAACATGCAGAGCAAATTTACAGGTAATATTATGGTTGCTCTCTAAAGGCAAGGCTCTATCTTTCTCTCCAATCTTTGTGCCAGGTTTTCTGCTTTTACTTACAGTTGCAATTATAGGGAACATAACATCTGTTACTGTGATCTTTATTTCACATTATAAATGAAATAACCTTATATTAGATAATACTTTGCACCACCATTATTTTAAATAAGTGATATATGGACACTTTTATGACTAAATATATGTTTTTCTTTTGCTTTCCCAGAAAACCTGTGGTGGTAAAGGATATATTTGTTTTCCTACACCCTCAACAAGGTTAAAATTGAAATTAGAATTTGTTTTGCTAATTTAGTAAGGTAAAGTGATATCTCAATGTTGAGATCTGCCTATCTTTTATTATTATTAAGGATAAGATCATTTCATGTTTCTCAATAGTTTTTATAATCTACATTTTTTTTTTTTTCAGTGAATAGAGAAAGCACTGACTTTGTTTTAATCATTTGGAACTGTATCTAAACAACTGACAAAAACCTTGTTTATGTTTGAGTATTTAATTTTTATAGTTTCAAACATTTGTTAGAGAAAGAGAAAATCAATTTATATATTTTTTATTAAGGCACGAAATACAAAAGGAAAAACTTCATATACTTATAAAACAATCCATGAAATTAGGCACCTTTTTTAGAGTTGTATTTGTACTATGGAAATCAAAAAATAAATCAACAGTTTCTGGGTTTCCAAATAGCAATTTGGATCAAGACAGGGTTTATTAAATTGGTTTTACATTCAAGAAAGCAGAAAAAAAAAATCCATTTGGTGGCTGCATCTATACAAATCAAATTATATAAAAATAAGTGAAAATCAGATAACTTCCTTAAAATCTAATATGGTGCAGAAAAATGTTCTAGAATGCTCTACCTGCTGTGATCTGACTTCAATAATATTAGATATAGTTAATGGCACAAATAAAAAAGATAGGGGATAAGAGAATTAGTTTTCATGTGGGCAAATAAATCAAACCCTTTTGCAATTTTCTACATTCCTCCTCAAAGAAATCAGCCAGCACGTATGACAGCATTACAATTTAGCTTCATAATATTACCACCTAACCCAAAATCCACAGCTCTTTCCCTGTCTTTTTCTTTCTTTAAAACATTTATAGTAGCAGCTTCCATACTATATTTTTAAGTAAGATGCTTTTCAGTCACCCATTAACTCCATCTTCTATACTACAGATAATGACAGATGCCTTTTTTTCTTTTCAATGTTACCCAATGTTTAACTGCTTTTGAAATTTTTGTCATAAAATTAAACCCAAAATTATAAGATGTAAACCCAATAATCCATCCTGGTACGTGTAAACTGGGAGACAACTGACCACTCATGCCAGTTGAGGTCGGGCTTTGCTACCAGATGAGATTTGGCACAAATTTACAAAAAAACTTTCAGGTTTTAGTGGTTTTCGGAATTGCGGATAAGGGATAGTGGATCTGTATATGGAGGCTGTTAATCTCTGATACTTTTATTCTTATTCTGAAGAGAAACTTCCCAAACTGAGTCATCTTTGTTCGGAAGAAATAATAAAAATAATAAAAATGTAGGGTTGGGAATGATTCAATATACATTTTTCCAGGTCCCAAGTCTATAACATACACAAATACACACTTCCAGCCCTCAGGTAGCTCAGGCTCTAGTGTGGGAGGAGATGAGATAAGAAAAAAGGAAATAGGAGTATATGGATATGAAGGGAGAAGACGCTTCTAGTTCTGACTGTAAAGTAGTAAGAAATATTGGGTTTACTCTCCTGCCACAAACAACTATAACACTAGACAAAATATGCAACACAACTGTTTCCAAGAATTCGACGGATGTGTGGGTGTGGTCCTCGAGGAAAAGGAAACACACCAAGCACCACATTCTCCGGGGGGATGCTTTTCAAACTGCGACATAAGGCAGTGGAACTCAGAGAGAGAGCAGGTTCCTGCTGGGCAGATGAGACCATCTGAAGGCTGCGGCTGCTGAGGGAGCTGGAATGTGTGGGCAGGGAGAGGAGCTTGGGAGCATCTTGCTCTTCCTGGAGGTGGGCAGGAGGGCTGCGATATGAACTGATAACATCTTTTCTCCCCAGTTAGACCTTTAGCCTATGTGCCTCTCATAAACATTTTAAGTTCTCTGTGGTGGGGATAGCAGGTTATTCCTGCGGCTAGCACCTACACAGGTGGGGAATCCTCATGTTTAAGAACTGCCCAACTAAATTTTCAATAATCTCTGATTTCATCCCACATATAGTTGCCCACATTTCTAGGAGAAAAGGTCTAACTTAAAATTACTGTCGCATGATGGTTTGAGGAACGAAAATATTTCATGACATAAAACTGATTTTTTGAAGGTTTCTATTGAAATATACAATTTCAATAGAAGCTTAAAAAAGCTCAGTAAATTAAACTCAAAGCTATCCAATACTAAAATAATGAAAAATAATTTTTATCTCCATTATTACTTTTTGACTCTGTAGTCTTTCTCAGCATCTCATTCATCCATGCACTATTTTATAGAAATTCAAAAGACCATTTCCCAGGTAGCAAATTATACCTCAGAAATCAATTACATTTCAGGACAACACTAACACCACACATCTTTTTATTAGGAAATAAAACCATTGGATATGGATAGTAATAAAACTAGAATTATTTTACTAGCAAAGTCCATAAAAGTATCCAACAATTTCAAAATCTAAGAGAAAAACACATCCGAGATCTGCTACTGAGCAATATTATCAGTACTATTCCCCCAAAGTTCACGTTAATTTTCTTTCTGTGCTTTTGATATATTGCACACATTTTAAAAACCATGTGTTATTTGCTTACTCCGCAGTTATGAAATTCTGGGAAACTTTTTCACATTATACTACAGCAGGTATCTTAACTCTACTCCCTTTTAATTGATTAATGAGGGAGGAGTGAAGGAAACAATGTTAGAGAAAGATTTCATTAGGTATGAATTGCAAGACATTTGTTTGAATGAACATAATATCTCAGCTCTATTTTGATGGGCCTTGGGGGAACACTTTAAATATTACTGTAAGTACCAGACCAAGCACTGAACGGTTTATTGGTGCCATTAGAATATGGCCTTGTATCTGGTTTTGCTTCAAAATGTTCTTGGAGAAAACTTCACCGCCTGATAATAAGGTCCAAAAGAATTCTTGCAAGTATAATTGTTACCAACAAATATTTCAGATGGGAGTTATTTAAGGTAAACCAAACAAAAAGTCTTTTTTTTTTTTAAAGCTTAAGTGATTCTAATTTCCCTTTGCTGTAAGAAAGAAAATCTAGATATCTCAAAGCTATATGACAAGCAAAGCCAGATCCCCCAACCAAATGACTTATGACTTGTGATGGTATTTTCCAGGACTCAAGATTTCTTTGTTTTTCAATACCATTAATTTCTGCTGCCTATTATGCAAACATTGATTTTCTTAAAGCTTTAAGACATTTAAAGAAACGTTAGAGGATAAAGGGTAATAAACAATCATCTACTTTTTCTCCATTTTGAATTGACAAATATTAGTATTATATTTTATCATAAATTGGCTTTAGTCTTTTTTTCTTAAATAAAACATTGAAGATTTAGCTAAACCACCCACAGTTCTAATCTTGGAGTAAACACTATGATGTGTACCCTTCCATTCCTTAAAAACAAACAAGGAAAACACACATATGTATACTCTACATTGTGTTTTAGGTATTTGTGTATATGTGTGTGTATTACATATATCCTACTATGCATATTTTGTATTTGCTTTTTATAATCTGCCATCATTATAAACTCAACCCATGTTTACATATATAAGTTTAGTTTTCTTTTAAATTCCTATGTAATATTTCATAAGGATACTGTAATTTGTTCATTCTTGTTCTTATGAACAATTAGATTCCCTCCTTCCTTGTTCTTTCCTTTTTTTGGTTATTAAAATATACTGCAACGAATATCTTGAATATATTTCCCTGTGCAAATGTTCAAACATTTTGGAAGGGAGCCTGAGGAGATGTTACAGATTTGGAAATGAAATAGCAGGGGTTCCAGGTCATGAGTATTCTCAATGTTACTAGATTCTGCTTAATTACCCTCTATAGTAGCTGTACCTGCTTTTATTCCCACATGCAGTATACGAGAATTCCTTTTCTTCATATCTTCACTAACACTTTATACTATCATACTAAATATTTGCCATTATGGGTAAAAAATGGTGTCTCATGTTTTCAGTCAGTAATGCCTTGATTATTGCTAAGGTTGAGCAATATGGCCAGGTGCGGTGGCTCATGCCTGTAATCCTAGCACTCTGGGAGGCAGAAGCAGGAGCATTGCTTGAACTCAGGAGTTTGACACTGGCCTGAGCAAAAGCGAGACCCCCCTCCACTAAAAATAGAAAAATGAGCTGGGCATTGTGGCGTGCACCTGTAGTCCCAGCTACTCAGGAGGCTGAGGCAGGAAGATCGCTTGTGCGCACGAGTTTGCAGTTGCAGTGAGATACCATGATGCCACTGTGCTCTAGCTGGGTTAACAGAGAGAGACTCTGCCTCAGAAAACAAAAAACAAAAAAGGAAATTGAATAATTCAATATATTAAAAATTGAGCAATATCACTTTCCATTAGCTTTTACTCTTCTACCAATTGTCTATTACTAATTTATCCTATTTTTACCATCAATCTATTTTAATAACTGATTTCCAAGAATTCTTTATATATTCTGGATAATAATTTTGTCTTTTCTTGATCTTTAATGTATTACTTATAGTTTATTTAGCCATACAAAACTTTTAAGTTTTGATATAGCCAACCTCTTCTATCTTTGTTATAGATTTTTAAATTTAAGGGTCTTGAAATCTTCTCTACTCTGGGGTATGAATAATACCCCGTCTTTGTTTTCATTTTTAAAAATTGTCTTAGGTTTTCATACACCTTTATTTTTCATGTGAATTTTAGGAGAAATGTATGATCAGAATTAATTTGAATGTGCAGGTTAATTTGAAGAGAATAAATACATTTAATGTCGTTTGCTGCTTGTAAACATGGTATATGTCTTCATGTGCTCATAATTAATTTATATCCTGTCTCGGTCTGTTTAGATTGCTGTAACAGAATACCAGAGACTGGGTGTTCTATGGTGGCTTAAACAACAAACAGTTATTTCTCATAGTTGTGCAAGTCCAAGATCAAGGTGCTGGAGGATTTGGTGTGCGGTAAGGGCCTGTCAGGGTTGCAGACTGTGATCTTCTTATACGTTCACATGGTGAAGAGAAAGTGAGAGCTTTCTGGGGTGCCTTTTATAAGGGCATGAATCCCACTCATGAGAACTCCACGCTCATGGCCTAATCACCTCCCAAAAGCCCCACCTCCTAATTCTGTCACATTGGGGATAGGATTTCAACATAGGAATTTGGGGAGACACAAACATTCTATATGTTTTAGCAAATTATATAATTTTCTCCACAAAGCTCTTATTCACAGAAAATCTGCTTATCTCAGAGCCTCCGGCTCATCTCCAGCAGCGGTTCATTGCCAGGCCTCCGGCAGATTTGTCCTGTACGTGTACGACACAGGATTTGACCAAGAACAAACTGAAATCCCTACACAGGTGTCTAGGGATCCTCCTCTTCGGTTCCCTGCCCACAACTTTCAACTCCCTCGGTAGCCTAACTGCCGATCATGTTCCTCAGCCCAGTAAGGCCACTACATTCCACGTCACTATGTCACAGTTTGGAAGACAGAGCTGTTTTTTCTTTCTCTGAAAGACCACTCACTGCACACCTGTTGTCCAGTTTTTGGGAACAGTTGCTTGTCCAGTGTTTGTCCAGCGTCGCGGTTGCTTACCAGTGCTGGGACACCGATGCTCATTACCACTACTTGGGCCCTTAATATTCGTATATCTCGTTTCCTTTCTTATCTTATTGTATTAACTAATATTTCCTAAAGAATGCTGACTAAAATAGTAATAGCATATTTTCCTCTCTTGTTTTTAACATTAGTAATAAAATTTTCTAAAGTTTTGCAGGTAAGCATGAAATTTGTTTTAGGTTTTTGCTAGATTTACTTTATCATGTAAAGTAACTCCTTATATTCATAGCTAGCATTTTAAAAATCATAAATGGTTATTTCTTTAATATTTTTATCCTATTTCTATATATTTTTTCCTTTAATCTTTAATGTGTTAGAAAACATAATTTTTAATGTTGACACATCCTTG
>RJWJ010016305.1:0-34697 GCA_004363605.1 Indri indri
CGGCCCATTTAAAAAAAAAAAAAAAAGAAGAAGAAGAAGAAGAAAAAGAAGCTTTAAAAATAAAATAAATAAAAACCAAGTCTTTGCTGGAGGGAGGACAGCAAAAAATAAAAATTAAAATGCCCTCTTCTGTTTTGCTTGAGTTCCTAGATCTTAAAAATACTGTTGGGAGATCTGTAGCCCCTCCTCAAAATAAAATAAAATTAAAATTAAGAATATTCCAGGGAAAGGACAGAGGGGGAGGGGAGGGAGGCGCTCCGGAGGGCTCTTAAGGAGTCTTCAAAGCGCAAGGTCCAGGATTTTATTTAAAAAACAAAAAAAAATTTTTTTTTTCTTCCTGAATCACCAGCGGCTGCCTGTTCTGCTCACGGAGGAGTGTGAGTGTGTGTGCGTGCGTGCAGCGCTGCGCTCAACCGCGCCTCATCTTGGGGTTAAATTGCAGCAATGAAACCCCGAAAAATTCCCGACGAGGGGGGGACGGAGAGAGAGGGCGAGCGAGAGGGCGGCATGCGCCCTTCAATAGTTGCTCCTGGGCGCTGCAATGCCCAGCGTGTCCCCCCCACACCCTCTAATGCTTCCTCCTCCTCCTCCTCCTCCTCTTAGGTTTCGCTAAAATAAGACCGGGGTGGAAGGGGTGCGGGAAGAGGAAGGAAAGGGAAAAAAATGGGCGCAAAGGTCTGAAGCACAGGCCAGCGGAGCTCTAAAGAGAAGCAATTGATGAGTTGAACGGCAGAAAGACCCACCCAGAGTGACACATGATGGCCCGCGACCAATCGCGGAGGCGCGGGGGGACCGGGCTCAGCGGAGTTTGTGGGGGAGAGAGGGGAAGAGCCGGATGGTCGGGAGGCTGCGGTGGGGGGTGGGGGGATAGCTGGGGCTGATTCCTGCTCCCCCGGGAGGAAACCCTGTTTTTCCACCCGGTTCCATGTGGGTTGCAGACAACCGGACGCTCCCAGCAGCATCTTGGAAGGAGGCAGGAAAGAAACTTAGAAGACAGAAAGAGACGGGAATTCGCGTCTAGAGGTGCAATCAGCCCCTCTCTAAACAAATCTGCTCTATTTAGGAAAAGATAATTCGCGAAAGCTGGAAAGAGTGGTTTGTGGTTACTTCCGGGAATGTCTCAAATCACAGGGGCCCCGCGAGTTGGTATAAAGGGCTAACCCCGTCTTTGAGACCCCAGAGGTGACAAATCCGAACTCCCAGGAGCAAGTGATTGACCAGGTCCTAGTTGGCTTGATGGGACTTCTGGGTGGTATGTGTTGTACCGTACGCACTGCTCTCCCGAACCACGTTGATTATTTCTCATTCTGCTTTTGTATATTGTGAAATTCAATAAACACACAGAAAAATGCATACAACGTAAATGTACGGGTAAGAAATTGCTGCAAAGAAAACACTCATGAAATAAGTCCAGAGCTAAAAATGGAACATCACTAGCTTCCCAACACCCCCCTCCCCAACGTGTGTCTACACACCTCTTCCTCCCAGCAATAACCACTACCTGACTTCATGGTATTATCATAATATCTTGCTTTCCTTTATAGTTTTACCACCTTAGTATGCCTTCCCAAACAAGACAAATTTGCTTTGCTTCTTTTTGACCATTGTATAAATGGAATTATATCACATGTATTCTGCAGTGTCTGGTTTCTTTGGTTCCACGCTATGTCTTTAAGATTCACCTGTTGTTTGTTGTCACATGTAACTGTTCTGGATTCATTTTCACCCCACTGAAGTATTTCATTGAGAGGATTTGCCACAATTTGTATATCCATCCTCCTCTTTGGTGGACATTTGGGTTGTTCCCAGTTGGGGCTATTAAGAATTACTGTCTCAAATGCTGTTGGGGCACATAAACATGCATGTCTGTAGGAATCCTCTTAGGTGTGGAATTTCTGGGTCCACAGGGAACTCATGTCTTCAGGTTTATAAGATGTCACCAAACTGTCTTCCAAAGTGGCTGTACCAAGAAAGCATGTATAGACAGAAAGGCTGGATTTGGGGGCAAGAAGCAGAGGATGAAGAAGGCAAATTTTTTTTTAAGGCTTAGCTAGTTGAATCCTAGTTAATCCCCCTTCACACACGGACATCAGTATTTGGGCTCATTTGGAACATTCTGGAAAGATCGTATGGCTTTATAAAAAGTCCCCATTTTGTGAGTGTGGGCCCGCCTTTACAGATTGCCTACAAGCACATTCAAGATTTTCTAACTGGTTGGACCCAGGCGTCACGGCTCGTGCTTGTAATCCTAGTGCTTTGGGAGATGGAGGTGGGAGGATCGCTTGAGGCCGGGACTTGGAGACCAGGCTGGGCAACACAGCGAGACCTTGTCTCTACAAAAACTTAAAAAATAAAAAAGATTGTCTAACTCGTCAAGATATGGACAAAATGATTAAACCAAGAGTGACTGGAATTGTGGAGGGATTCCAATGGGGAGGAGGGATTCTCAAAGCCCCTAAAATCACTACACATCAGTGATTTTTGTACTTGATATTATTTCAAATCTCAAAGGCAAATGACAGCTAATATGAAAGAAGAAGCAATCCCATGTGCACAGATGGTAAGAGCCAGTCACATGAGAAGGCTGCATTGTATGAGTTGAACTTATAACTTGTTTTGACGGACCTTCCTAAGAAGATTGTTCAGTTTCACAGCATTAGCGTTACCTGCAGAGATTTCCAAAGACCCCAGAGATTTTCAGGAAAGAGTGATATCTCATTGATTGAGTCCCTACTAGGGAAAAGCTTCCTCTGAATCTTCATAGCAATCCCATTTTACAGATGCAAACACTGAGGCTCAGAGAGGTTTAAAAAATTTCCCAACTCACTGACATGGATCTGAAACCACTTCTGACTCTTGTACTCTGTTGGTCAGACTGTAATTTGGTAAACTGGCCATTTCTACCAACGTGACCATTTGACTATCCTACAACCCGACAATGCTACTTCCGGGTATATATCCAGGAGGAATGAGGATATATATCCAGTGAAAGACATGCCTTAGGATGTGCAGCACTCTTCGTACTAGCTACAAATTGGAAACTTTTTTCCCAGAGTGGACAAATATGCTTCAGAACACAGAGCTTTCTGCAGCAATGAGAATGGATGATCTAGAGCTACACACAAGGACATGGGTGAATTTCACAAACATGATACTGCACCAAAGAAGCCAGACACAGAATAGAACATGGTGTATAACTCCTGTTAAATAAAGTTCAAAAATGGGCAAAACTAATCTATGCCTTTAGAAGTCAAAGCAGTGGTCACTTTGAGGGTAGAAGAGTGATTGGCATGAGTGGTCAACCTTCTGGAAGTATCTCCGTCTGGGCGACAATGGCATGGGTGTATTTACTCAGTGAATTTTGCTGATTTTGTAAATTTTCACTGAGCTGTAGGTGATTGATTTGAGCAGTTTTATGTATGTATTATACTTCTATGAAAAACGTCTGTAATACTGTGGAATGTAGAACCCAGGCAATACACTCGTTGTGGTGACTTGTGATACTTTTCTTTGTGTGCTTTAACCACAAAGCCCTGACAGCAAACTCAGGCGTCCTTTTTCCCAGATGACAAAGAATAGTCCTCTAGGATGCCCTAAACCCATGCCCAGACAGCAGGTAAGCTGGCTGCACACCAGAACTGCCTGCGAAGTATTGCAAAGATTCCAATTCCTGAGCCCTTCCTTTCACCCTCACTTCTATACAGCAAGTCCCTAGGGTATAGCCAGTTTGGGCAACGACTACTCTGGGGTGGGGGCAGCAAGCTCACTACCTCTTTCTTGGCATTCTCTAAGGTTATCAATGGGGGTGTTGTTGGCATTTTTGGTGGAACAGTTTCTGCTCTTCAGGGCTGTCCTGCGCATTGAGGGCTGTTTAGCCTTCCTGGAACATGCCCACTAAATGTCAGCAGCACCCCCAGTCATGTGACAACCAGAGATACCCATATGCATTTCCAAATGCCCCCATCAAGGTGACAGAACAGTCTACACTTTCCTCTCCCCAAATGGCATCCCTAAACTTTGCCCAACTATGAAGCTTGGCCATATTGGGGTTCCCTTCTCCTTCCTACGAATCTTCCCAAGTCTTTGAGCCCCACAATTGCTTAATGCCTCTCTTCCAAAAAGAACTCAACCCATTCACTCTCTACTGCTCCAGGTGCATTTTCCTTATGGATTCACTTTGCAGAGAACAAAATATTTCTTCAGCCAAAGGAATGAATCTCTAATACTTGAATCTCACCTACCACCTAGCAAATGGGGATGGATAGGCAAGATTTCATCACAGGATCCTCAAATGACTGCAGTGGGTAGTTTCTAGTCCCCCACTAATACAGAATAGAACATGATGTATTACTGATGTTGACCAAGAAGAAAGATTTAGAATTTCATTAGCTTCGCAGACAGAAGCCGTTTAACAGCAGGCAGCCAGAAACCAGCCCCGGCGATTGGTTCTAATCTTTAACACATCTGCCAGCTGGAGGTTTAATTTATCAATCAGCAGCAGTATTACCATACTGGCTTTGAGCATGTTATTCAATTGAACAGGGCTGGCATCTTTGAAATAAGTGCCCCAAATAAATAACTGCAAATCTCATTCCTTTGACTGCTAAAACCATTACCAGCTAATCTAGTCATGTTGAGTTGCAAAAATGGATCAGCCAAAAGACATTTGGTCTCTGCCTTCTGGTCTGGATACCCATTGGGAGTGAGCACCAAGGTCTTTGGGAGGTAGAGGATGAAAAGGACAATGCCAAATTTGATAATCCGGGCATCTGCAGGTTATGATGTAGGCACCCAAGAGTGAATCCAGAGATGGAATGTGGCTGTCGCTCCAGGCATAACATTGCATAGCAGCACGTACAGTGCAAGCTTCCAAACACAAATGAGACAGAGCCTCACTCTGGACACAGACCTGGGTTCAAATCCTCGCTCTCGCACAAACTCCTGGGCTCATGCAGTCCTCCAAATGCAGCCTCCCATAGTGCTGGGATTATGGGCATGAGGAACCATGCTTACTTCCTGGCAGTATAAGATGCTCCAGGACCGTCTTCACTGCCCAACCCTAGAACTGGTCATTTCTCCACGGAGCCCTGGTTCTTTTCATTGGAGCACAGTATTTAAAAATCATGATCTGAAGACTGGGTGCAATATTGCACTTCTGAGTTTTTATTTTGGTCAAAGTTACCTATGCAGGCAAGTTAGCAACCACCCTAAAAATACGCAGAAACTATCAGAGGATGTTGAAATTCATAGGTGAAAGTTTGAGGGACAATAGAACACTTACATAGTAATAAATTAGCTCCCCACAGACAACTGTTAATTTTAATGGTCAAAGGAGTAGCTTTATAGTGGAGTACCCTGGCGGACAAGAAAGGGGTCAAAGTTATAACGCCAGTAAGGACAAATCATGTCCTTCCTCAAATGGTGTCTGGAGGATACAACATCACTTCTGGGGACATGCTGCCCAAAATGCATGATTTGAATAATTTGCAACCCATCCTATTCAAATTGTGGGGCATTCTACAAAGTAACTATTTTTTTTGAAAGTGTTAATGTCATGAAGCTCAAATAAAGACAGAACAATTGGTCCAAATTAAAGGAAATGTGACAACTAAATCCATTTCTTTTGCTACAAAAGAACATTGTTGGGATACCTAAATAAGGTCTGTAGATTAGACAGTAATAGTGTGTCAATGCTAATCTCCTGATTTTGGTCATTGTGCTGTGTTTATGTAAGAGAATGCCTTGTTTCAAGAAACACACTGAAGTCTATAGGGTGGTTTATAGATATAGTAATTTACAGACATGGCTATATCTATATTTATAAAGTACTCTCAGTGGCTCAAGGGAGGGGGAAGGAAGGAGAAAAGGAGGAAAAGAGGGAGAGAGAAAAAAGAATAAAGTATAAGCGGTAAAATGTCAACATTTGAGGAACCTGGGTAAAGGATATAGAGGAACTCTTTGCACTATTCTTACAACTTTTTGGTAAGTCTGAAAGTTCAACATAATAAAAAATTAAAATATGGCTAGGCACGGTGGCTCATACCTGTAATCTCAGCAATTTGGAAGGCTGAGGCAGGAGGATCACAGGAGTTTGAGACCAGCCTGAGCAACATAGCAAGACTCAGTCTCTACAAAAATTAAAAAACTAACCAGGCTTGGTGGCTCATGCCTATAATCTTAGCACTCTGGGAGGCTGAGGCAGGAGAATCACCTGAGCCCAGGAGTTGGAGGTTGCAGTGAGCTATGATGACACCACTGCACTTTAACAAGGGCAACAGATCAAGACCCTGTCTCAAAAAAAAAAAGTTAAAATAAATAAATGGCTACGAAAAGTTATATTTGCGCAAATTTCCTTTTTTCCTTTTACTGAGCACCTGCTATGTGCTGGATGATTTTGCAAGCACAAAACAAGACGGACAAAAACCCCTGTGGTTGTAGAGCTGACTGGAAACAGACTAAATAGAATAAATAAGGAAAAAATACATAGTATGCCACATGAGGCTAAGTCATGAGGAGAAAAACAAAGTAGCAAAAGAGAATAAAGGGTTCAGTCATTGGGAATTAGAGTCAAATACATCTCTGAAGCACGCTTTGTTTTGCAAAACAGCAACCCCCAGCCTCCCTCCCAAGTGCCACCTGCTGTCGCCCCTTTTAGTTGAATTTTAAAATGTTTGATTATTGTGGATACATAATAGGGGTGTATATATTTATAGGGTAGGTGTAAAATTTTGATACAGGCATACAATGTGTAATGACCAAATTAGGGTAATTGGGATTTCCATCACCTCAAGCATTTATCAATCTTTGTGTTAGGAGTATTCCAATTCCACTGTTTTAGTTATCTTGAAATATACAATAAATTATTGTTAACTATAGTCACCCTATTGCGCTCAAGTCTCTCATAAATACTAGACCATATTCCTTCTATCTAACCATATTTTTGTGCCCACTATCTCCTCTTTATTCCCCCATCCCTACTACCCTTCCCAGCCTCTGGTAACCATCCTTCTACTCTCCATCTTCGTGAGTTCAATTTTTTTTGAACTCATGTTCAAATTTTTTTGAACTCATGTTCCCACATGAGTGAGAACATGCCACATCGCTCCACTTTTAGCTGATTATTTTGCTGTTTACCACCCTAGTGTTAATGAACTTACTTCTTTTGCCACTTTTGCCACCTTTTAATTTTTCAGTTTTAGGCATTACCTATTTTTTCCAACATTATTATTTTATTCCATTAATATTTCTCAAGCTGATCACATACTACATGTAATACTATGTCAACCCCTACAGAGGATATGGTGAAGCATTAACCATCAAAGAGCTTATAATTGGGTTGGGAAAACAAGACATACGCCTGTGAACATTTAGTACTAAGGAATATCCAGCAGCTTCACCAGAGGACACATGCTCTTCCAACACCCACATCTGCCCAAGGTTGTTCTCTTATAAAGTCAGGGAGATTCAGTGTTTCTATTATCATATGCAAGTAAAGGCTTTTATATGATATGCCATGAGTGAACTATGACCATTTTTCTTTCCTTTATAACATTTTGTTTCCCTTGGGGTTAATCATTCTCCTAATATTTGAAATTTTCTTCATTTACTTGGTACTTATCACTAATTTGACCGCAAAGTCTTTAATAGGTATTCCGTCAATTTCATCATCCTGAAGAAACCTTTCTTGAAGCCTTGTCACATGGTCTAATCAGGACTGGTTGCTTTCTCTGGCACACAGCTTTCATCCCAGGCTCTCCCATTTCCTCATCCAGGAGATTCCCTTTGCCTCCCTATGTTTCCCTCTTTCTTGATTTACTCCTTCATTTTGGTGGAGCACATCCTCCAGTACCTTTCTGAGAAAGGGTGCATGAGAGATTTTCTAGTTTCCTATTGCTGCATAAAAACCAGCCCAAACTTAGTGGCATAAAGCAGGAACATTCATTTATTATTTTATGTTTTGGGGGTTCAACTGTGATCAGCTAGGTTGCTCTGACTTAGGGTTTCTCATTCAGGTTCAGTCAGATGGTCGTAGGGGCTAGAGTCACCTCAAAGGCTTCCGCAATCATGAGGCTGGAAAGACTCAAACAACTGGGGCTTCTCTGACATCTATCTCTATCCTTCTGTGGTCTATCCATATGGTGTCTCCAGCATGGCAACTTTAGGGTAGCTGAACGTCTCTTACATCAGCTCAGGACTCCAAAAGCACATGTCTTAAGGGAGAGAGTCAGGCAGAAGCTGCATCCCCTTTTATGATCTAACCTTGGAAGTCACAAAGCATCACTTCTGCCCTACTCTATTAGATGAATTGGTCACAAATGTTCACCCAGGTCCAAGGGAAAAGAATATAGATTCCACTCCTTTATGAGGAAATGACAAAGTTCTAAAAGAGAATGTGAGATGGGGACTATTATGTGGCTGATTTTGAAAAATACAATCTGTCTCAAGAAGTAAATATTTTGAGACTTGTGTATTTGAAAAATGCCATTATTCTATCCTCATACTTCATGGATAGTTTGGCTGGGAATAAAATTCTGGTTTGGAAATCATTTTACTACAAAAATATGAAGGTATTACTCCATTCTAGTCTGGATTCTAATACTGTTATTGGGAAATTTAAGGCATTTTTATTCCTGATCTCTCATGTATGATTTAATTTTTTCCTTTAGTAGTTTTTAGAATCTTTTTACATTGTGTTTTAAAATTTCATTATGATGTAAGTTAGTTTGGGTCTATTTTCAGTTGTAATGCTGGGCACTTAGTAGGCCTTTTCAACATGAAAATTCATGCTTTCCAGTTTTGGAAAAATGTCTTGAATTATTTCTTTGGTGATTCCTACCCTTTTGTTTTCTCAAGCCTCTCTTAAATTCCTGTTATTCAGATGTTGGACTTTCTGGACTTGTCCTCTTATCTTCTTATCTGTTCCCTTTTATTTTATATTTCCTTGTGTTTTACTACGTTTTTTGAGAGATTTCTCTGATTTTATCTTTCAACCCTTCCATTGAGTTTTTCATGAATGCTTTCATTTTTTTTTATTTCAAGAGGCTTTTTTAGCATTATTATTATTGTTCTCTGAGTGTTCCTTTTCTATAGTATCAAGTTCTTTTTCATGGTTATAGAATCTTTTCTTGTATCTCTAACAATAACAATAACAATATCTTTTAAGTTCTCTTCTCCCTGCATAATGTCTGTTCCCTCCAAGTGTCTTCTTTCTGTTTGTTAGTTTTGGCATTTGTCACATTGGGGACTGTCCTCAGATGTATGGAAGCCCTTGGTTGTCTGCTCAGGGTTTATAGTTACGGATTAAAAAGCTAACAGGAGCTCTGAAGTAGATATGTTTTGTGACAGTGAATTCCACTGGGCGATCTGGTTGGGTCATTTGGTTGGGCGATCTCTGATGTTAGCACCTATTTGTGTTTTCTCTGAAATTTGTTTCCCCAGAAAAATGTAAGCTTCTTGTGAACAGAGACCATGTAACTCATTTTTGGGGTACAAATTTCTGGTCTGCTTTATATTGCAGACAATATATACTATTTGCCTTCAATAAAAACTTGTCAACTAAGTCTGACTTAAATTCTGGTCTCTAAATATGGAAGGCAACTTCTGACATGGCCCCCAAAGATTCCCACCTACCAGTATTCACACCTTTGTGTAATCCTCTCCCTTTGACTATAGGTGGTGACTCACTTCTAATACATAAGAGATATAAAGATTAATGGGATGGTTCTTTGGAGATTAAGTTACAAAAATGCTGTGGTTTCTATATTGCATGATCTCTCTTGATCACTTGAGGGAAGCTAGCTGCCCTGTTTGTAAGCTGCTCTGTGGAGAGTACCACACAGCCAGGAAACAAGGGAGGCCTCCAGCCAACACCCAGAGAGGAAATGAGGCCCTCAGTTTTACAGCCCATGCAGAACTGAATTCATGTGGCCAACAGCCAGATGTTTAAGCTTGGAAGCAAATCTTCCCTCAATCAAGCCTTCAGATGAGAATGAAGCCCCCATCGGCACCTTGACTGCAGCCTCATGAGAGACCCTGAAACAGTCGCACCCTGGGTTCCTAACCCACATTAACTATGAGATAAATGATTGCCATTTGATGCTGTTAGGAGCCTGCACAATGGCTTGTGCCTATAATCCCAGCTACTCAGGAGGATGAGAAAGGAGGATTGCTTGAGGCCAGAAGTTTAAGACCAGTCTGGGTGACACAGTGAGACCCCTATCTCTACAAAAAAATTTAAAAATTAGCCCAGCGTGGTGGTGTGCACCTGTAGTCCCAGCTACTTGGGAGGCTGAGGCAGGCGGATGGCTTGAACCCAAGAGTTTGAGATTCAGTGAGCTGTGATCACACCACTGCACACCAGCCTGGGCTACAGAGTAAGACCTTGTTTCTAAAAAGAAAAAGAAAAAATCAAAGCTGCTGGGTTTTTGGAAATTTGCTATACAACAGTAGATAAGTAATACATGAAGGCTCCATATTTCCTACCTTCTCCTCATTAAATAAAACAGCCAATTTTTCTCCTTTCTGGATCCCAAAAAGACTCATTCTCTGAGATGGGCATTAGAACTGTTCACCAAATATTTCTGGTTCGCCATATACAGACACATGGTAAGGTGGCATTTGCTGGGCCTTTGTCTTTTGCTGGGACCATGTGACAAGTTCCGGCCAATGAACTCTCAGTGGAAATGAAATGAGTCACTTCCGTGTTGAGGTACTTAATTTCCAAATCTCTCTAATGTTGCCCTGCCCACAACAGTAGCCTCTAGCCACATGTGGCTATGAAAATTAAACAAAATTTAAAATTCTATTCCTCAGTCCTACAAGCCATATTTCTAGTACTCAAAAGCTACATGTGGCTAGTAGGTACCTTATTGGACAGCACAGATAGAAAACATTTCCAGAAAGTTCTACTGCACAGAGCACTCTTCTGCACAGGAACAAGCTAAGCTCCAGATGGTGAAGGCTCCTTAAGACTGGCTCCCAGAATGAGGATCGTACACAGAATAAGTGAGTCCTTAGGTTTCTCTTTTATTGTGGTTAAATATACACAACATAAAGTTGACAGTTTGAACCATTTAGGCGCATAGTTCAGTGGCATTAAGTACATTCACGTTGTTGTGCAACCATCACCACCATCCATCTCCAGAACTTTCTCGTCTTCCCAAACTGAAACTCTGTCCCCGTGAAGCACTAACTCCCCATCTCCCATTCCCCCGCCCCTGGCACCCACCTTTCCACTTTCTGTCTCTATGAATTTGACTACTCTAGGGATCTCATGTAAGTGGAATCATAAAATAGTTGTGTTCCTGTGACTGGCTTATATCGCTTAGCATAACGTTGTGAAGGTTCATCCATATCATGGCATGTATCAGAATTTCATTCTTGTTTAAGGCCAAATGCTATTCCACCGTGTGGACATGCCACATTGTGTTTTTCCAGTCACCTGTTGATGGATAATTGGGTTGTTTCCACCTTTTGGTTGTTGTGAATACTGCTGTTACGAAATGGGTATACAAATGAACATCTGCTCCAGTGCCTGCTTTCATTTCCTTGGGGTGTGTACCCAGAAATGAAATTGCTGGATCATACCTTAAATTTGTGTTTAATTTTTTGAGGAATCACCATACCATTTTCCATAGCAGTCTCAGAGTCCTTAGCTTTTAGAAGTACATATTAAAATATTTGCAGATGAAATCATATGATGTCTGATATTTGCTTTAACCCAGGGGTATGTTAAAGCAAATTAAAGGTTTGCTGTAATTTGCAAAGTAAGGTGATGTTTAAGTTTGGGATAGAGAAATAGTAAGGTGGGTTATGAGTTGGTAATTATCGAAGTTAGATAATAGAAATGTGGCAGGTTATCATTCTATCCTCTCTTTTTCATATATTTTGAACTTTTTCGAAAGGAAAAGACATTTCCTTTTCATATAAAGTACTTGAAATCATCTCGATTCACACTGAGACAAGAATCTCATACTTAATTATGGAAACAAAAGTACTCAAGCTTACTATATTCTCCGGCAATTACAAATTATCTATCTGGTAAGTCGGGAGCTTGATTAAATGCTTAGTTATACATTTATGTGCATCCTGAGATGTTAGCAAGGGAAATTTAATCAAATGAACTACACCTGCTTCTGAAAACTCGGGTCTTGGCTTTTCTTGAGTGAGAACCAAGCAAGGTCTCCCCAACCCACAAAATAACACGTCTTACCACACCTGGAGATAAAAATTACAGATGATAGACTCGAATGTGTTATTTCACCCGGAACACTTGAGAAAAAAGTTTCAGCTTCGTTTGGTCATTTATTCATTCATTCTACAGAGGTTTATTGAGCATCTATTTGACACCAGGTGTTATCCCAGGCACAGCCATTAACAGAACAAAAGCCTGTTCTTGAAAAACCCACCTTGCAGGGTATAGGAACCAGAAAAATAAATAAATGAACTCTAGCAGATTTATATGGTTTTTATAAGAAGAAAATGAGGCAAGTGAGGGGTCAGGTGGAAGGGGAGAGGGAGCTATTTTGGAAAAGACCTGTCTGAGAAGGTGACATTCGAGCAGAGGCGAGAAGAAAGGCAGGAGCAGATACGCAGATGTCTGGGGAAAGGGCGTCGCGGGCAGAGGAATGGGCGAGGGCACAGGCCCGTGTGGACGGCGCCTGGCCGTGCTTGGAGAACAGCAAAGAGGCTCGTGCGGCTGGAATGGAAGGAACAAAAGGACACGAGGGCAGAGAGGTGACCAGAAAAACAGGGCTGCCATCCCACGTTGGGCCTTTACTGTTTTAAAATGTGGGTTTTATTATTATTCAGGTACAGCAAGGCCAAAAGATCAGGAGATCTGCTGTTGAAAATAGTTTATTACTCACAAATCCCAAGAGGAGGGAGAACGCCATGCTATGTGGTTTTTCTCTGTCCCCCCCAGCAGGCCGGGGTGCTAGGGAATTAATGCTCCCAAGGAGAATCTTTTAATTTGTGATTGATGGGAGCTGGTGGCTAAATACCCCAGCTCCCTCACCCACGGGATGGGAGAATTCTGAGGACTGTTCTCTCTGCTGCCTCCCAGAGGTCCTCACTGGTACTGCGTTCCACTCGCTCATGGTAGTAACTTAACTGACGGTGCACTTATTACTGGGATTTTTTTCTTCCCTCCTTTTCTGTCACTGTGTCCTGGGCTCTACCCCAAAAGCATCTGAATCCTTGCCACACAGGGAAGCACCAGGGTAGGGCAGGAGGGAGAGGGAATGAGGGAAAACACGGGCAAGAGCCTTTATCGCGGTTTCTGTGGCAAAGAACAGAGCAAGACAGAGTAAGCGGCTTAGGATGGGCTAGTTCGAATCATTTCGGCAGGCTCTGGGGCCTCAGGGCTGACCATAGTTATTTGGTATCTGGCCCTGGAGTGATTAAAGCAGGGGGACAGTTGTCTGGGAGTGTGAGAGCCCAAGGCAAGAAAGAAGGTGGTTGGGAATGGAGACTCTGGATTGGTTAGGTTTGCATAGGAAAGGTTCTTCACTATCTCCAGGAACTGGCTAGTTCTGGGAGGGGCCCATCCCTCCAGGGTTAGCAAATCCCCAGACATCAGAGCATCAGATAAATGAGGTTAATGCATTTATCTTATGAAACTCGCCTCAAAGACGCCTCCTCTTGTAAAGTTACATGGGGGCCCTTAAAATGTTTTGTGTTCCAGGACCTCAAAGTTCCTGCCTGTCCTGCTCACTGCTCCAGCCTCAGCAGCAGAGAGAGGTCAAAATAGAAACCCCGGACATCACAGTAAGTGAAAAGGGCAAGTTGCAGAGAAGTGCGGGTGGTGAGCTATCTTTATGGAAGAAAGAGACAGAAATACATGAAAATATAAAAATGTTTGCTCAGGCCAGATGCAGTGGCTCAGGCCTGTAATTCCAGCATTTGGGGAGGCTGGGGAGGGAGGATCGCTTGAGCCCAGGAGTTGGAGGCTGCAGTGAGCTATGATCACGCCACCACACTCCAGCCTGGGTGACAGAGCAAGACCCTGTCTCAAAAGAAGGAGAAGAAGAAGCAAAGAAAATTAGCCAGAAACCAATACAAATCATCTCCTGATAGAGAGAGAAGGGAAATGGAGCTGGAGACAGAGATAGGGAACATTTGATCCTGACGCCTCATTAAAACCGGAGCATTATTTACCCCAGAAAATGTGAAGTTACTCCTTTTATTTTCCTCTGTTTTGCCCAATGACTAAAAAAGAGAGTGAGGGGGTGGGGTGGGGGAAGACGACAGAGAATGTGGTAAGAGAATTAGGCTTGGTGACAAGACGAACGGGAGCACGCACACATATGTTCAAGAGGTTGCATGTAAACACATGCATACATCTGCAGTCTCCTTCCAGAGCTGTTCTGCCTTTTCCGTCACTGAGATGACAACAGCTAAATAATCACACATCCCATATGGCAGCCAGACTGTCACAAAGTTAATGGACTTAAAGTTCACAAGGGTTTGTGATAAAAAAAAAAAAAAAAGAAAGAAAGAAAAGAAAAGAAACCCTTTTGAAGTATAAAACGGTGGATGTGTCACCAGTGTGTCAGACCCTGTCCAGCCTTGCCCTGACCACTTGAGTGCACCCAGGTCTGACTTCCCACTGCCAGCCCCCGCACCTCTGCCCTGGGAAGGGGGTTCTCTGACTGCCAGAGTGTCCACCCAGCAGGCTGGGGAGCTAGGGAATGAATGCGCCCAAGGAGAATCCTTTAACTTGTGCCTGGTGGGAGTTGGTGGATAAATACCCCAGCTCTCTCACCCGCAGGCTGGGAACACTCTAGGAATGTGCTCTCTGCTGCCTCTCAGAGGTCCTCACTGGTACTGCGTTCCACTTGCTCATGGTGGTGACTTAACTGATGGCACAATTATTATTGGGTTTTTTTCTTCCCTACTCTTCTGCCAGGATGTCCTGGGATTTGCCCCAAAAGCACTTGAATTCTTGCTTCTGGATTTGCTTCTGGGGGAGCCCAAACTAAGACAATGGAGTTGACCAGATTCTGTAATAATAGCTACTTCAAAACCTTTAGACAAAAAGAACTAACTTCCTTCCTTCCTTCCTTCCTTCCTTCCTTCCTTCCTTCCTTCCTTCCTTCCTTCCTTCCTTCCTTCCTTCCTTCCTTCCCTCTTCTTCAAAAAAGGATTTGGAAGCTATCTTAGTTCATTTGTATTGCTGTAAAGGAATCCCTGAGGCTGGGTAATTTATAAATAAAAGAGGCTTATCTGGCTCCCAGTCCGCAGGCTGTACATTCTGCACCTGGTGAGGACCTCAAGCTGCTTCCACTCATGGCAGAAAAGGAGGAGGAGCCCACAGGTGCAGAGAGCGTATGGTGAGAGAGGAAGCCAGAGAGAGGGGAAGGAGGTGCCAGGCTCTGTTTAACAACCAGCTCTTGCAGGAACTAATAGAGTGAGAGCTCACTCACTACCGTGAGAACTGCACCGAGCCATTCACAAGGAATCTGCCCCCACGACCCAAACACCTCCCATCAGGCCCCGCCTCCAACACTGGGGATCAAATTTCAACATGAGATTTGGAGGGGTCAAATATCCAAACCATAGCAAAGGGACGTGTAGAATAAAACACGTATTAACCAGGTACCTCCCCCCATATATGTACTCCTTGAGCCTTATTGTATAATCAAAAAAATACCAGAAATACTTGTCAAGGGATTTGGACCCATGCTATCCAAAATGTAGCCAGAAACCACATGTGTCCAGCAAGTGCTTGAAATATGATTGATCTGAATTGAGATCAGTAATATATAAGTATAAAATACACGCCAGATATTGGAAGATTTAATATTTTTAAAAAGTGAAATAGCTCAATGATATTATAATAATGAATTTTTGTATTCATTCCATGTGGAAATGATAACATTTGTAACATATTAGATTAAGTAAAATGTATTATTAAAACTAACTTCACCTGTTTCTTTTTTTACCATTCCCAATGTGATTACTTGAAAATTTAAAATTATGTGTGTGATGTTTGTCCAGTTTCTCTTGGAGAGTGCTGGTCTGGGTGACTGACTATTCAGCTCAGCATCCCTGAGCTCCATGACCTTGGGAAAGACCTTCAACCTCCCAGAAATGGTTTCCTTACTTAGGAACAACACAACAACAGCAATAAAGATTAAAAATGCTGCTCCTTCATGCTAATGTCCAAGCTACACTCAAATGTTTTACTGCAGGAGTTTGAACCATCAGTTTAATCTCTCTGAGCCTCAGTTTCCTCATCTTCAAAATGGGGATGAGGGCAGTACACACCCCCCATGGGGTCATGAAAGGGTTAAATGATGCCTTGTAAACAAGCACAGGGTAGTAGAAAATAAAAGCTGGCTGCATTGATAATCGTCCTCACTGCAGGCAGGTGAAATTGCCTCCCGGGTCTGGGAAAGCATCTGATGCCCCAGAAATGGGCAAGGGAAAAACAGAGAAAGACCCACTGGAGACACAGACAAATGAAGGTAATAGAAAAAGAGACCCCGATAGTACTCATCCGTCGGGAGTAAAAACCCCATCTTAGAATTACATGTGGAGAGAAATATGAAAGGATTTTATGTTCAGGCTGCTCGAATGCATGTTGTCCCACAGAGAAAGCATAATGGGTTGAGTTGACAGACCATTAAACCTCACTTCTGTGTCTCTTTCATTCCCTTCCTTGGCGTCATCTGTGTCTTTTGTTGCAGAAAATGCTTTCATCTCGTGCTGACAGAAATCACTCGATTCTCGTACCTGAGGCACCCACTTAAGAATGTGTCTCAGTGTTATGTGTTCCTTGTATGAGTGTATCAAAACATTACATGTATCATTGGGTATCAATTTTTCAAATTAGGAGAAACAAATATAGAAAGTATTACATGCAGATTAAATAATGACCTAATTATAAAACTGAAAAAGCTAAATAACAATGTTAGAAATAATAAGATGCTTCCATAAAGTGACTAGTTATAAAATTAATACAAAAATTAATGCTAACTATGTACAATGACCACTCAGAGAGTAAAATGGGGCAAAACCTCATTTACAAAAGCAAACCAAGATCACGTAACTGTATAAAAAATCAGCTTATGAAATGGGAAGAACCTTAAAACTCTACTGAAGGACATGGCGTGATGTGCTCTCTCGCACGCTTGTCCTGCTACCATGGTGTGACCTGCCCAATGGAGGGGCCCACGTGGCAAGAGGAGGTCTCCGACCAACAGCCAGTGAACAAAAGAATCCTGCCAGCAACTTGGGAGCTTGGAATTGGATCCTCCCCAGTGGAGCCTTCAGATGAGACCACAGCCCCGGCCACCATCCTTTTTTTTTTTAATTGGAGTGCATCCATGCCTATTTGGTTATGGTTATTTTGTTGTTTTTGTTTTTGTATTTTTAAGAGACAGGATCTCACTCTATTGCCCAGGCTGGAGTGCAGTGGCCTGATCATAGCTCACCATAACCTCAAATTCCTGGGCTCAAGCAACCCTCCCACCTCAGCCTCCCAAGTACCTGGGACTATAGGCGTGTGCCACCATGCCTGGCTGATTTTTTAAAAAAAAATTTTTTTGTGAAATGGGGGTCTCATTTTGTTACCCAGACTGGTCTTGAACTCCTGGCCTCAAGTGATCCTCCCACTTCTGCCTCCCAAAATGCTGGGATCACACATGTGAACCACCATGCCTGATCCTTAAAGTCATTTTTCATCACCAAAGAGATTCCTCTGCTCTCAAATACGTCTGAGAGTTTTCCTCGAATTTCTTGTCATTTGTTTTTAAATATTTTTCAAAAGTAAATTAATTTTGATTTAAAAAAATTTTTAAAGCCACTATCCCATGACTGCTCTAATGCAAACACTGGGTATTTTGTTGCATTTCTGTATGGTTTTCCTCCCTCTAGTTTTTTTAATTTTGCATATAGATGTAATTATAGTGCAAAGATATTTTATACACTCAGATGAGATCTCCTCATATATGGTTCATTATCCAGATATCCGCACAGTTACAAGTTTAGGGAAGCAAAAGTCATCCTTATGTAAAAATATTCGCTAATAAATTGACAACTTCACCATTATTCCCCTGAACCATCCGTTTCAGACTGACGCAAACATAGCTTTGGATGGAGCCCACAAGATCGATGCGTTTGTCAGTGTTTACCTCCGATTGTTGATGGTTGTTTGAAATTCAGCGATACAATTCAAAACAGTGCGAAGCATTCACAAAGGGAAAATCAGAAATCTTTGCAAGAGACAGCGGGATTTCATGAAGTCGATGAAAGTGATGCTGGGAGCCACTTGCCACGCACGGATGCGAGTGACGAGCAAGGAACTTAAGTTAGACAGGTTGGCAATGACGAATGCCTCGAAGGAGAAGGAACCAATGGGCAAACGACTGCCCCTCAGGGCCCTCTGGGGAGAATGAAGACTCTCCATATGCTCACAAAAGTGATTCCTACCAAAGCCAAAGGTTACAGCACCAAAGTCAAGACAGAATGAAAGATGTTCAGTTGTTCTACTGTAAAATTTGTTTGCGGGGGGTGGAGCAAGGGCAACATAATCTAAACATTTGTACCCCCATAATATGCAGAAATAAAAAAAATGTGTTTGGGAAATTATGCACGTGTAAGATACACTCATCCCTTGGTATCCACAGGAGATTTGTTCTAGGACCCCCCTGCCCCATGGATAACAAAATCCACCGATGCTCAAATCTCTGACATAATATGGCACAGTATTTGCATATAACTTATGCACATCCTCCTATATATTTTGAGTCATCACTAGATTACTTATAATACCTAATACGTTGTAAATGCTGTGTAAATAGTTGTTATATTGTATTGTTTAGGGTATAATGACAAGGAAAAAATGTCTGTACATGTTCAGTATCAATACAATCACTGCAGCCCTAACTACGTTTTTGATCTGTGGTTGGTTCAATCCACAAATGGGGAATCTGTGGATCTACAGGGCCGACCATATCAACTTCTGATTCCTTCGTCATTAATTCTAAGAATTTGAGCATATTTGCAATTATCACTTAAATGTTGTTAAACAGAATTTTAAAATACACTTAGGTTTTAATAAGTGTGACTTCGTTTTACAGGACAAAATCCCAGTGGAATCTCTCCCCTCACCTTTGCACCTGTTGCTCCTGTGAAAGTTGGTACCCTGTATTCAGCGAATTCACCCCAAGCAGTTTTTTCCAACACTAAGCATTCCTCTATCATGTTCTAACTTAATATCATATTATAACCACCATCATTTTTGATGGCTACATTTATTTAACATATTTGCTTATATCCTTTTTATGAACTTTTAATAATGTTTCTGGACTAAATGCTTTTGAAAGTAATAAGGCAGGCCAGGCACAGAGGCTCATGCCTCTAATCCCAGCAGTTTGGGAGGCTGAGGCGGAAGGCTCACTTGAAGCCAGGAGTTCAAGACCAGCCTGGACAATGTATCAAGACCCTATCTCTATAAAAAATTAAAAAATTAGCCGGCACTGGCACACACTTGTAGTTCTAGCTACTCAGGTGGCTGAGGCAGAAGAATTACCTGAGCCCAGGAGTTCAAGACTACTATGAGATATGATCAGGCCACTACACTCCAGCCTGGGCTACAGAGTGGGACCCTGTCTCTAAAAATTAAAACAAAAGTAATAAGCCATCCTTAATGAGTAATGACGTGTCTTTGTGATTTGAACTATCAGAATATTGTCCCATGTGTGGAATTACTGAATAAGATGTGAAATAGCAACATTTGTATGACCCTTGATACATATTTCTAAGTGTCCTTCCAAATTGGCGGTACAAATGTACCCTGCCATCAGAAACATTCGAGGAGCCATTTCTGCTCCTCATATATTACACGTATTTGTTGAACACTACTGTGGGCCAGGAGCCGTTCTAGGCACCAGGGATATAGCCCAGAATGAGATGGCCTCGAATAGCTTCCACCATAGTGCTGACAGTCTAATTCAGAAAAATAGACAGCAAAGAAATAATTATTTAATATGGTAGATATGATGTAGCAATGTGGGGGTGGGATCCGAGAGGATGATGAGGGTAGCCTCCTTGGTAAGGTAGAAATTCAAGCAGGAACTTGAAGGCAGCAAGGAAGGATGCCATCAAAAAATCTGTGGGAAGAGCATTCGAGGCTGAAGGAACAGCATGTGCAAAGGCCCTGAGGCAGGAACGTGCCTGGTGTGTATGGAGGAGTAGGTGTGGGTAGATGGTGCAGGGTCCTTGGACCACAGTGAGGACTTCGGCTTTTATCCTGAGTGAGGTAGGAGGCATGAAGGATTCTGAGCAGAGGAAGGGCATTACCTGGCTCAGGTGTTCACAGGTGTCCCCTGACTATGAGAACAGCTAGGGAGGAAAGTAGAAACTGGTAGACTAGGAAGAGGTAACCGCATTGGTCTAGGTGGGAGACGATGGGGGCGGTAACCAGGTGGGTGCCAGAGTGAGTTATTTCCGGATAGATTGTGAAGACAAAGCAGACGGTGTTGCTTATGGATTGGACGCGGTGGCTGAGCGAAGTCAAGGATGCCTCGGGGATTTCACCATGAGCAGCCCAAGGATGTCACAGCCCTGCCATCTGCTGAGAGGAGGAAGAGGGGAGGGGTCGTGTTCGGAGGCACAACAATCCACTCGCCACTTCCCCCCTGAATTATAGACTCGCCCCACGGCAGTATTCATAAAGAATGAAAATGCAAACATCAAATATTAATGCAAACATGCAAATATTAATAATTATTTGCAAATGCTGCATATTAGCTAGTTTAGATAAACCCTGCTCTCTGGGAATTTTGCCAGGAAAAAATCCCCAAGTAAAAAGCTTCCATAGCTATCAAAGCCAATAAAACGCCATCAGGGAGTAGTATACGGAGAACGGCAGAGTCTCTTCCTCATGTGAGAAGCTATTTAATGTAACGTTACTATTCCTTCATCTACTCTCCTGTAAGACCGAGGATTGTCTGAACATAAAGATAACGGAGATGAAGAAGCGTGTGAGATGAGAAAACAAAGTAATCGTGGGGATAGGACGTTTGCCGGGACTAGATGAGGACTCCTCAGTCTAGAAGGAGAAGATTAAACCTCGCTACCTCCCCCTACAGGCAGCTCTACTCTTCTCCCCTTGCCCGCTACCTCCTGCCAACACTGGATTGATTAAAGTGCGAGTCTCCGCTTCCATTGTTTGTTTGTTTGTTTTTGCGATAACTTTCATCACGCAAACTGTCCCACTGTATTCTAGCTTCATTATTTATTCATGTGACAGAGAATTATTAAGCTTCTACTGTGTTCCAGGCACTAGACTAGACCCCTGAGATAGCATGTTTCAGAAACAGCCAGCTCCCCACCCATTATCCACTCCTGCCTTCTGTAGCTTTCAGAACCCAACAGTAAAACAGAAATACATTTCCCAGGCACTTTTGCAGAGAGATATGGCCATGCAAGTATTTCCGGCCAAGGAAAGATAAAAGTGCTGGTCTCAACCGACCTTTGGCCTTTGACCTTCTTCTTTCTTCCTGCCTGAAACACTGATGTGATGTCTGGGGCAGCAGCAGCCATCCTGAGACTGACCATGAGGGAAAAACCAAACAGACCTTGGCTGGAACATCCTTGGGCCACAGTAGTATTTTTATTTTATTTTATATTTTATTTTGTTTTGTTTTACTATTTTTGTACAGATAGGGTCTCCGTTACCCAGGCTGGAGTGCAGTGGCACAAATTCACTGTAACCTCAAACTCCTGGGCTCAAGTGATCCTCCCACTTCAGCCTACTGAGCAGCTAGGACTACAGGTCAAACCACCGTGCTCTGCTAATTTTTTTAAAAAATTATTTTTTGTAGACATGGGTCTCACTATATTGCCCAGGCTGGTCTCAAACTCCTGGGCTCAACTGATCCTCCCATGTCAGCTTCCCAAGTAGCTGGGATTCCAGGCATATACAACCATACCCGGCTAATTAAAAAAAAATTTTTTTTTTGCTAGAGATGGGGTCTAGCTCTGTTGCCCAGGCTGGTCTCAAACTCCTGGGCTCAAGCAATCCTCCCTCCTCAACCTCCCAAAGTGCTGAGATTATAGGTGTGAGCCATTGTGTCCATCCGTGGTTCTATTTTTTGACCCAGTAAAACTACTCCTGGAAATCTATACAAAGGAAATAATTCAAATGCAGGGAAAATGTGTGTAAAGATTTGATTGTAACATTAATTATAATGTCAAAATATGCCCAACAATAGGAGAATTTTTAAGTAGGTTCTAAGGAAAAGACCCTTCTATTGCCATGAAAATTTGGTGCTGCCCCAAATGCGGGTGATTTCTCCCCTCTGCTTTCTGTGCTTTTAACAAAAAAAATTAATTTTCAATAAATATTAAAATTACATCAGTAAAATAAATTAAATCTTTTCTTTCAAAAACTTATTGCCAGAGTCCTTTTTCTCATCCTCAGATTGTTTTTTTGAATCCCATAAGCTGGTAACCCATAGCACAGAGAAAGTTTCCTCTCCAAGCATAATCCGACCTATTTTACTAAAAGTTCTTTCATTGGTTTGATCATGCAACAAGTATCAACTGCTGCACCATGGGAATATGGCAACGAACAAGATTGACAAGAATCCTGTCCTCAGACAGCTGACATTCTAAAGGGAAGACAAGCATAGACAAGATTAGTAAAATTTATAGTATGTTAGATGGTGACAATTGCTTAGGATTAAGATAAAAGCATTTATGTGAAGTTCAAAACAGGCACAACTATCTATGGCTATGAATAAATTGCAGAGTATCCATACAACAGAATGCTATGCCACAACAAAAAAGAACTACTAATCCACCCAACAGCTTGGGATGCATCTCAAAAACATTCTGTTGAGGAACATTCTATTGAGCAGTGTGCAGTGATGTGCACCTGCAGTCCCTGCTACTGGGGAGGCTGAGGCAGGAGGATCGCTTGAGCCCAGGAGTTTGAGGCGCAGACACAGAAGAGTACATGCAGTAGGATTCCATTTATATGAAATTCAAAACCAGGGGAAATCGATCCACGGTGACAGGCATCAGAGAGGCTGTTGTCTTAGGGGAAGGGGGCGTGGCCCGGAAAAAGACATGAAAGGCGATGGGAAAGTTCACCATCTGGAACTTAAGGTGGTTATACCGGTGTCTACACATGCAAAAAGTATGGAGCTGTACACTTCAGATTTGCAAACTTCGCTGTGTGAGAGCCCAATCAAAAAAATAAAAAAGGAGAAGGCAGGGGTGAGGGAGGGAGGGAGGGAGGGAGGGGACGGAGAAAAATGAGCGGTGGTGCAATAGTTTGCAGGTGGGGTCAGGGACGGTGACTTTGAACAGAGACCTGAAGGAACGGAGCTGATGGCAGGAATCAGTCCCGAGAATAAGAAAAATGTAAGAAAGGAATGTTAATAGTTAGGCATTAACAGCTGTGTGTTGGTTCATTCATAAATATTTTCGAGCCCCTGCTCTGTGCTAGGGATGCGTTAGGAGCAAAACTGGACAGAGTCCTGATTAAACCAGTATATCCGTAAGAGTCAAACTGTAATGTTGCAGGCGCGTGATGCTATGGAAGTTTACACTTGGCGATGTGGAGGAGAGAGAGGCAGAGAGACTGAGACATGGAGAGTGACAGAGAGAGCGAGAAAGAGACAGGGAGACAGAGAGAGGGAGGGAGGGAGAGACACAGAGAGAGACGTCAGCGAGGAGAATTATATTTGGGGCTTTCTGAATTCTCTTTTCCACAGCTGAATAATAACAGTAATAGCCTAGTAATTAGCATACAATTGCTCAACCTCTCTGTCTTGCCTGGGGCTGGCAAGAAAGCAACCAATTGTACTGGAGAAAGGACCAAGGACTTAAGGAGACATTTGAATGAGAAAAAAAATCCGCCTTGGAATCACGCATTGGAGAAAAACAGGGTCTGAATGTTGTGGCAAAGTAAAGGGACCCTGGGGTTAGGAAGGAAGCTGTGTATGTAAAAAACTAAAGAAGAAAAGAAAAAGAAGAAAAAGACATTTCTAAAGTAGGTGCTGATGTTAAATGAGATCTTGGCAGAATGAAGTAACAGCGCTCTTAACTCTAAAGTGCTGTCCATTTTCACAGATCATGTTCCTGTGCCTGACCCTCTGCCACCAAACATATACCCTTCGTGTGTGTGCTTTTTCCTCCAGTTTCGGTAAATCACGAAGACGGATTTTTTGTTTATCCAACCACTTTCTCTGCCTGGTCCCATTTTTGGCAGAGACAATGCTATGGACGTTGCCAAATCCCATTTCCTTTTCCTCCCAGGCATACAGGCAGCAAAGGTACATGTTCCAGCTTTCTCTGCAGTTGGTTGGGGCTCCGGGAAGGCATTCTGGCCTGTGGCATTTAGGTAGAAATGATGTGAACCGCTTCTAAGCCTGACCCATAAGAAATGTCCAACATCGGCCCCTGTGTTCTCTCTCTTCCCACGTCTGCCAGCCAAATTCAGAAGCAACAGCGGGTTGGAGGGGTGGAAACAGAGGCTCTTCGTAGAAGATGGCAAATCCACAGATAGAAGGACCCTGGGTACCTGAGTCACCGCCTGCAGAAAAGCTTCCTAGGAGAACCACCCATCTTGGACAGTTCAGTGAGCAAAAGAGGAAATGGTCACTGTGTTCAGCCACTGAGAGTTCAGGGCTTATCTGTTACAGCAGCTGGCATCCCCTATCCTGTCTAATGCACCCTTTAGATAACGGTTGTATGTAGGCTCAGGTTTTGAGAAGAGTTGACATTCTCTCCCACTGTGCTTCTTTTAAAATTTTTTATTATTTTTATTTTTATAGAGATGGGGATCTCACTCTGTCAACCAGGCTGGAGTGCAGTGGTATCATCATAGCTCACTGCAGCCTCAAACTCCTGGACTCAAGCGATCCTCCTGCTTCAACCTCCCGAGTAGCTGGGACTACAGGTTTGCACCATGATGCCCGGCTAATTTTTCTTTTCTTAGTAGAGACGGGGTCTCGCTCTTGCTGAGGCTGGTCTCGAACTCCTGAGCTCAAGTGATTCTTCCTCCTCAGCCTCCCAGATTGCTATGATGACAGGCATGAGCCACCGTGCCCCGCTCTTGTTAGATGGCATTCAACTCTGCAATTATAAACCATGTCCTTCATTGAGAGCACGACGCTTACCTTCTAGACTGCTGAGCTGGCCAGCAGGGATTGCATCTGCATTGTTCATGATTGTGCTTGCAGGGTCAAGCATGGGGCCATGGCATATAGCAGGTGCTTGACAAGATACCATAGAATAAATAAACAAATGGATGGGTGGATGGATGATTTGATGGGTAGATGGGTGGATCAATAAATGGGTGGATGGAAGGAAGGAAGGAAAGAAGGATGGATGGATAGATGGATGGATGGATGGACGAATTTCTCCCCCAAGGTGCTGACTGTGAATCTGTAAGTCCAAAGAAAGCCAGAGATGGCTGTTACTTTGACCCTAAAACCAGAAGTTCCTTGAGACCACACTCACGCTCATCTTTGCTTTCATGGACTTTGAATTCTCTCTGGGGTGGCGGGGTGGTGAGCAGATGATGAGGAGAAAGCAAAGACAATAGAAAACACATAAATAAACCAGGTGGTACCCGAAGATGACACACAACACATGCTCCAAAGAGATGACGTTTGATCCGAGACTTCAGGCACTTCAAATTAAAATTAAGCAGATGAGAATGCCATTTCCATGCCAAAAATCAAACCATAATCAGAATGTGTCAACTGGCAATGATAGCTGGGGGTTAAAAATAGACCAGTCAACCTATTATGCATGTCGCGCCTTTTGCTTTAGTAATCGCTTTGCCCAGGTGCCTGAGGAAATACAAATGGCCCTTAAACAGATGACAAGGGGCCCATTTTGACTCATAATAAGAGAAAAGCAATTAAAATTGCATGCCATTTTACCATCTACCTTATGGGCAAAATTCCAAAAGCAAGACAACACACTCTGCCGGCAGGACTCATGTGCACCAGGCAATCAAACCCATTGCTGGTGGGAGGGGAAAATAGTACCAGTTGCCATGGGGGGTCATTTGGCAACGTTCATGAAAATTACCCGTGTCTCTACGCTTCGATCCACCAAGCCAACTCCTCCAAATGTATCCCATTGTCTATGTTACGTAGACATGTTTTTTAAAATGACACACGTACGTTATTCATTGCACATTGTGTGTAATGGCAGAATATTGGAAACAACCTGTGTATCCAATTGGCAGGGGCTGGTTTAAGAAATCATGGACCACCACATGAAAAATACTAATCATAGCTTAGACACATCACTTCCTTCATGCCTGGCACTGTTCTAGATGTGTTATATGTAATAACTCATCATAACCATTTCAGGTGCAACCAAACCACCACCCCATTTTACAGGTGAAGTAACTGAGGCCCAGAGAGGTTCAGTAATTTTTCCGAGATCACACAGCCTAGAAGCTTCAAGTCAGGTCAGGGAGAAAGAGGTGTTGGCTTGAGGGCCTGAAAATATGCGCAGTTATGTGAGTATAAAAGGAGGAAGCCCAAGAGAGCCGTTTGATGCACAAGGATGATAGTAGACAGGAGGGCAGGGTGCCGTAGGGTTGCCTTCTGCTCACACACAGGCCTCCGGGGAGATATTTGTGTGCGGGATAGAAGAAGGAGCCTCAGTTTCTTTGTCTTCCTCAGCTCTCTGCACTCTCAACCACACAGCTGTAATACTGACTCTCTGAGAATAAGGAAGCTCCTGCCAAACGAATCCGGAAAGATCTCCAAGAACATATTGTTAGGTGAAAAAAACCAAAATGCCGAGCTGCATGTAGAGTATACACGCTCCCTTATGTAAGAAAAGAGGGGAAAGAGAAAGGAATATTTTCCATTTGCACACACTTCTTGGGTTTGCATGAAGTTAACTCCAGGAAGACATACAAGAAACCAGTGAATGCTTCAGGGATAGGGGATGGGATCAGAGAGGATCCATCCAATTTAATGGATTAATTGTGGAAACAAGAGCACTTAATTTTGAAATTGCCAGAGAAACTCACAGGTCCTCAGGAAAAGCATCGCGCTCCTGGTAATCGACAAGGCACGTGCCTTGCAGTTTTCCTCAGTCCTCCCCACTCCCTATTGTCTGCCTGATACTGTGGCCTCATCTAAAGGAGGTAGTTACTCTCAGTTCCAGCTAACTGTTGCCGTACCTGAATCGGGGCCCAAAGTGGCCAGATCTCCTCATTTTGAAGAAGAGTGAAAAGCCAGATTTTTATATAAAACCTTCCAGATTTTAAATGTTGGCAAGGAATTAGTTTTAAAAAAAAATGAAAACTGCTACAGCCTGTAAACACAACCTCTGATCCAGAAGAATCCAGAGTCTGTGTGTCCTCAGGAAATCCTCTGAAGACTGTTTTTCTTAACTGAGTGGCAGAGTTTGTGGCACTCTACGAACCTGTAGGGCAACTATTCTATGTGCTGTTTGAAAACAGAAAAGTCAAGAGCCAATAACAAAGGCCGGGGAGGGGCCTCCATGTATGGTTGCTCAAGGTGTGCACTGCACAAGTTCTCCTTGCTGCTGGAAAGAGAGGAGTGCTGAAATGCAACCCACTTATGGAGAACTTCATGATGGATGGATCAAGCTGGTGACATCTGAACCCCTGTCACATTCAACATCACTAAAGGCGAGGCAGCCAGACGTGATGTGCCACCCAATGAGGCAATGGTTGTACTGAGCATCCTCAAAGAATTATTCTTGCAACAAAAACCCAACACAAAAACACTGAAACTGAATTGGATTCATCCTCCAGACCAAGGGTCATCAAACTAGGACCTCCGCCCCAGCCAAATCCAGCCCGTTGCCTGATTGTACAGACCAGGTTTCGCTGGGACACAGCCACACACATTGGTTTAAATATTGTCTGTGGCTGCTTTCACACGGCAAAGACAGAGCTGAAACCACACAAACTGCAATGCCTAGAATATTTATTATCCAGATCTTTGCGGACAGAGTTAACCAACCCCTGGTCTAGGTCTAGCCACCAGTTCACAGAGGAACATGCTAACTCAATACCACGGGGGATGCAATCAAGAAAATCCAAAGTGCGAAATAGTCTTGAGGACAAACGATCCAGTTTCTCCCATAAATAAGAGGCAAGTAAACAAAAGAAGGAGGAAAAACTTTTAGAGATCCCAAGAGATTTACAAGAAATATCAGCCAATCAGGAAAATGGAGATAATGACTGGCTATTTGATGGTACTAAGGAAGTATAGCCATCTTTTGGTAGATGTGGAAATAGCATCGTGCTAAATGCAACATGATATTTGGGATTTGATCCTGGGACAGCAGAAAGGTCATTAATGAAAAACTGGTAAAATCCGAATAGAGTCTGTGATTTAGTTGATAATAATGCATCACAGTAATATAAGATGGTAACATTAGAAGAAGTGGGATGAGAGGTATACAGGAACTCCCTATTATCTGCAAATTTTCTATAAATCTAAAAACATTACAAAATGAAAAGTTTATTTTAAGACCATGCCCTGTGACTGTAGTTTTTAATAGTCTCTGTCTCTTAGAGATATATGCTATAAGACTAACAGGTACAATAATGCAATGGCAGGAATTTGCCTTAAAATAACCCAGCAAAGTGTGAATGGTGGAAGAGGGTATAGAAAACCTAGACTGGCCAAATGTTGATCATCACCGAAGCTGGGAAATAGGTATTTGAAGGGTGTCTTTATGGTTCTCTCCACTCTTCTGGAAGTTTGAAGTTATTCATAATAAAAAGCTTTTTTGGAAATTTAAAAATATTGAGCCTACATGCACCTAAACATGCTTCTCAGGATAGGCTGTACCTGCTTGGAGGAAGGGGCACCTTTGTCTCACCTGAAGGCACTTTGCACCAGCCAGGACGTGTGTACTGGATGGAAGACTCCTGTGAGTCTACCTTTCTGTGGAATGATGGGATGACTGGGGTGTCTCACTCCTGGAGCTCCTAACTTTCCTCCCCAAACTAACTCTTAACCAACTCCATGTGACATTGTAGAATCTCCCTAAAGTCCTGTTACATGGCCAGCAGTGACCACAAAGGAACTCAACTTTCCCCACACACATTAATGTGTACAAGAAACACTCCACAAAAAAAATTCCTGGGGACATCTGAAAAGAATTCTTGCCTTTTACAAGAACCACGGGAAACTACCCTTTTTTCTTTCATTGGGCATGAACAGGAAAACAGGTAGCCCCAACTACAGTGGTAGCCGTCTTAAGATTTTGGATCCTTGAGAGATAAGATATAGTGCTGGATCAACCCCTTCCTGAAGCCCACACCACCTTTGCACTTCTAGTCATGCAAATCAACACCTTCCCTTGCTTGTCAATCTGCTTGAATTTGCTATGACTTGCAGCCTGACATCCTACCCTGGTGGAACCACATAAAACTTTCCCCAGATAGGCCCCAAGTATATCAGTTCATGCAAATCTGTACAGATTTGCCAAGCGGGCCATGAGCCCAGCAATGTATTTGAGATGGTCAGACTGGAAGTTCTAGTTTAGGCCCTGCTGGGTACCCCAGTCCAGAAGATGTGGGGTTTTTATAAGCATCAATAACCAGGTATAAAAAGATTCAAAGCCTTTTTCACAACTGCCATTCAATTAACCAGGTACTTGACAAACACCTCTGTAACCCATGCCCTTTTCTCAATCCTCCATCTCCACTTGCCTGGACCATTGCAGTATCCTCCTTACCGATTACCCTGCCTCCAGTACCATTTCCCTCTAACCATCCCTTACGCTGGCCTCAGATGGCCTTTTCTAACTCTCTAATAGTGATGAAATACACACAACGTAACATTAACCATCTCAACTGTTTTTAAGTGTGAAGTTCAGTAGTATTAAGTACATTCACATTGTTGCACAACCATCACTACCATTCATTTCCTGAACTTTCTCATCTTCCCAAACTGAAACTCTCTCCCCATTAAACACTAACTCCCCATTCTCCCTCCCCAGCCCCTGGCACTCACCATTCTGCTTTCTGTCTCTATGAATTTGCCCACTTTAGATACCTCGTATAAGTGAAATCACACAATATCTATCCTTTTGTGATGGACTTATTTCACTTAGCATAATGCCCTCCAGATTGCAGCAGGTGTCAAAATTTCCTCATCGGGAATCTCATTGTTTAGGGATTTTCATGGAAGTTTCACTATGTAGTACTGACTGATTAAATCACTGGCCATTGGTAATTAAACTCAACCTCCAGCCCCTCTCGCCTCCCCAAAGGTTGGAGGGTGGGATTGAAAGTCCCAACCCTCTAATCAAACCTTGATCTTTCTGGTGACCAGCTGCCATCCGGGAACAATCTAGGAGCCCCTCAGCCAAAAGTCATCTCGTTAGCATACCAAAGACATTCTTATCACTCAGGAGAATCTAAGGCTCTTAGTAAGCTCTTGTGTCAGGAACCAGACACTGAGACCAAATATTACAACACAAGATGCTCCTGTCATTCTTATTACTCAGGAAATTACAAGGGCTTTAGGAGCTCTGTGCCAGGAACTGGGATGAAGACCAAATATATATTTCTTATTAATCACAACAACCCAGGAAGACACTATTCAACCCACTGAAATTATACACTTGGTACAGTAGACATGGAAAAATTGAGATGATGCCTGTGAATGATCAAAGTGTGGGACACAGCCAGACAAGGAAGTGTTTCACCCTTGGCTCTGTCACCCACTGTGAGCTGGCTTCACCTTGAGCACGTCCCAGGAACCAGGGACAAAGACCAAATTTTTTTTTATTATACCACAGGCTGATGACCTGAGTGGACCATTCCTGAGACCTGAGCTTAATTCAGCCCCTGGATACAGCCATTCCTGAAACCTACATTTGAATTACTTAAGTCAATAAGTCCCCCTCCCCTCCTCTTTTAACCTAAGTCAGTTTGCATTGTGTTTCTGTCTCTTCCAACTAAAAGAATTCTGATGGATACTCCTGGGCTAGTCTGTCCATCTGGCTACCACATTCATCACCTGGACACACTCTGGCTCACCTCTCACACCCCAGCTCAATGCCTCCTCCACTGGGAAGGCTTCCGTGATTCCACAGAACAAACTTAGCGGTTCCCACTTCCCTCTAAATGTTCCTCCCTGCGGCCTTCATCGGACACCTTGGCAATTGTTGATTTGTGTGTCGGCTGCACTAGACCGTTTGCCCCCGAGGGGTGAGCACTGTGACCTTTTCGTGTTTGCGTTCCCTGCCCCGACCGCAGCAGCACCCGGTAAATAGCTGTCGTGTTGAATGGACCAGTAAGTGAATGATTAAATAGTAAAGCGTCGCCTTCCTCTGACAATGGATTTATTTTTTAAAAGGGTAAGAGAAACAAAAGGCTGTACCACGCTGGTGGTGGCTGCAGGGCTCATGCGTGCATTCTCTCCCCCGATTAAATAGCAGGCAAGGTGTGTGGGAAGGGAACAGAGGGACCTCGGAGACAGGCAGATAAAGGAGTGGGTGGCGCTTGCCAGCAGTCAGCCTTTCTTTTATCTGCTCTGTGGCCAACCCCTGTCCTCAGTGCCCACCTGGCAGGCCAACCTCCTTTGGATCCCCAGAAATAATGAGAAATCATTTTTCTGGGGGGCGGGGAATAGGATGAAAAGGGGGAGGAAGATATGTCCATTCCCTTCCAGCTGGCTCCAGTTCCCCCCCACGGCTCCCTGAGCCAGCCAAACGCATCTTCTAATTTAGTTCATTCTTCTCTTCCCATCCACTGGTAATAGACCCACACAGAACACTTGGAACTTAACCACTCTTCCTCCCTGGAAGAGAAAGGGAAAATAAGAAAGCATGCAAAAGAGAAGTGGATGGAGGGTGAGAAGAAGGGAAAAGATAAAGGAAGAAGGATCGTAGCAATGCCTAAGAAATATCGCTCTTCCTATGTGCCAGGCGCTGAGCAACTGACAACCGGACGTATGTTAGCTCGTTCTCCCCAAAACCGTGTGGGGCGGGTTCTAGTATTAGCCCCATTTTATGGATGAGAAAAGGGGAGCAAAAATAAAGCAGAGGATGAGGCAGGGATTTCTAAAAATCTTTCCTTCTTTTTTTCTTTTTTGGGACAGAGTCTCACTCTGTCACCCAGACTAGAGTGCAGTGGCATCATCATAGCTCACAGCGACCTCAAACTCCTGGGCTCTAGCGATCCTCCTGCCTCAGCCTCCCGAGTAGCTGGCATGACAGGTGTGCATCACCACGCCTGGCTAATTTTTTTAGTTTTTCGTAGAGATGGGGGTCTCACTATGATGCCCAGGCTGGTCTCCAACTCCTGTCCTCAAGCGATCCTCTCTCCTCAGCCTCCCAAAGGGCTAGGATTACAGGATTGGGCCTCCTGGCCTGAAAAATCTTCCTAAAGGAAGGCATTGATGGACCCCAAGCTCTGGAGCACAGCACATAGCAGGTGCTCACTAAACAACATTGAATGAAGGTTCAAAAGAAATCCTAGCCCACACCATAAAGACATAATCATCATCATCATTCATTATTAAGTGGAAAGGAACATGTTGCAAAACAATAGATATGTAGGACATTCATTTTGCCTAACCTAGTGCACGCATGGGAAAAATTCTAAAGGACCATCCACCACCATTAGTGGGGATTATCTTGGGTGAAACAAGAGGTCAACTCAGACACTTCAAAAACACTGATTTTTTAAAAAAAAATAAGAATTCATCGCTCCATAGTAAAACATATGTTTATGGTGGGAGGGACAGCATGTTCAAAACTTCTTGCCATCCTTTCCTCAAGACCACCCCAGCCTGAATTTAAAATTTTTTTACCAGGCGATTGTGGGTGGGGTGGGTGTCAGGCTCTTGTATTAGACGGGTCCTTTAAGCCTAAGCAGGTCTGGAAGTTTTTACACTGAAAAGTACTTTGATCAGATTGGCATTTGGGACTGGGGGTGCTGTCTTGATGTCACATTTGCATGACAAAGCCCAGTGATTTTATTTAGTGAATAAGTTGTCAGCAAGTGATGTGTAACAAGTTACTCCTAAGGCTTAGCAGCTTAAACAACAGACACTTATTATCTCATAGTTTCTGGTGGGGCTCATGAGGGCAGGATGTCAGCCAGGGCTGTGGTCTCATCTGAAAGTTCAACTGAGGAATGATTCACTTCCAAGCTCAATCACATGGATGTTGGCAGGATTCAGTTTCTCGCGGGCTGTTAGCCAGAGGTCACCCTCACTCCCTGGCCACATGGACAACTCACAACATGACATCTGGCTTCCTCATAGTCAGCAAGCAAGAGGGCATGAAAGTAGAACAAGACAGAAACCACTGTTTTTTTGGAACCTAATCAGGAAGGAACACCCCATCACTTTTCTGTATTCTAGTTGTCGTAAATGAATCACCAGATCCAGCACACACTCGTGGGGAAGGAGTTACACAAAGGCAGGAAGACCAGGAAGCGGGATCCTTTGGAACCCCACTCAGATGCTGCCATTCCTCTCGGATCGAGAGGCTGTAAAGTTTCATAGTTAATCCCAGAGTCAGACTACCTGGGTTCGAATCCCAGCTCTGCCAGCTCCAGCTGTGTGATCTTGGGTGAATCACTTAACCTCTCTGTCTCTTCATTGTCTCATCTGGAATGTAGGCATAACACTAACACTGGCCTCACAGGGTTAAGATTATAATAGCTGATGCATGCAAAGCACTCGGGCTAGTGTCTGGCACATGGTAAGCATCTATGCGAATAGTCGCTATTGCTATCATAAGTCACCCCTCAATAAAAACAGCAAGGTTTCTACAGATTTTCTTAAAGAGATGAACTCTTCCTCTGTCACCCAGACTGGAGTGCAGTGGCGTCGTCATAGCTCGCTGCAGCCTCAAATTCCTGGGCTCAAGTGATCCTCCTACCTCAGCCTTCCGAGTCGCTGGGACTATACCCATGTGCCACCACAGCCGCCTCCTACAGATGTTTTTATTAACACTTAAAACTAGGAAAATATCAATTTTCCATGGCAAATAATAACACCACAATTGGTATGTATGTAATGGGGAGGAATTCCATTTATTGGAAGTTCGAAAGTAGGTTAACCTAATCAACAGCAATAGATATCAAAGGGGCTCCAGGAAAACTTGTTGGGTGCGGGGTTGTTAATATATCTAGATGTGGGTGATGTTCGCTGGTTCTACACATCTGTAAAAATTCACCATGCTCTGAACTTAAAGCATATACATTTTGCACATCTCATCAAATGTATCTTAACACCTCAATTTTTCAAAACTTTTTAAATGCAAAAAGATAATTTGTTTTGAATTATTAACATGATGGCTTAGCTCGTAGAAGGCTAGTGTTGGAGATTATTATAAGGGGCTGAAGCCTCAGGTTGTACCGTGGCCCCAGGTTGTCGGTCGCCCCTGAGGAGGAAGGAGTTAGCGCATCCGTGCCAGTTCCTTCCCATGACAACGGGAGAACACAGCACTTAGAGACACTGGCCTCAGCACTTTTTAATCTGAGAGCTTTTGGAGAAGCCTCAGAGTCGGGGGAGGAAGAGGAGCGCTCGGAAGAACTGGCTGGCAAGATGCTGGGGTGGTGGAAAAAAAATGCTTCCAAGGCAAAAAAAAAAAGGATTAAGAACCAGCTCTTATGGGCTCTGGATACACTGCCTGGGAGGCTGGAGAGATTTCCACCCATTCCTGCCTCCTCTAGAGAAAAGGAAAAAAAAAAAAAA